>JAODUO010002715.1:0-10000 GCA_025642075.2 Ridgeia piscesae
AATAACTTTGAATTGAATTGAAATTTATTTCAACAACAACAACTACTGCTGCTACAGCTGCTGCTACAGCTACTGCTACTGCTACTGCTACTGCTCGCTACTGCTACTGCTCTACTGCTACTGCTACTGCTACTGCTACTGCTACTGCTACTACAATTATACATACAATACAAGTTGTTGAAAAAAGGGTAAAAGAAGTACAATACTTATCATGTTTACGCTTATAATTGCTTAATTAATACATAAAGCATCTGAACAGTGCAATAGAAGGTGCGACAACACCCCGTATTCCCCGGCCAAAAAAGTACAGTTGTGTACTGTGCTGAGGCTAATTTCATTAACACTCAAACTAGTTAACACATTCCTTACACATTAGTACTGAAGATGTCATACCTTGTTTTAATTCAGATCATGAAAATTTGTTGTGTTCAGTTTAACAAGAAGACTTGGCTGCATATAATAATAATAAAAACACAATAAACCTAGTAAAATTCAGTCAGAGGCGCTGTGAGTACATACATATGTATACGTGTACATATGCAGAGTATTAATAAGTTACAAAAAATTTTAATAATATTAAATTTGTTAAAGTAAATGACAATACATAAAATATGTATAAAAATAATAGATAAATAGTAAATAAATAAGTTACAGCTAAAGATGATAATTAAAATAAAGGGTATATTGATAATAAATGAGTGAAGACAATTTGTGTAAAATTTGTGTAAAAACTTGTACAAGATAATAAATAGGTAAAATAAAAAATAAACTAAATGTGTCTACAATACGTACATACTATCTGAAATAGATGAGTTTTCAACAGTATTTTCAAAGTCACGAGGCAACAGTTTAATTACTTTAAACCGTGAATAAATTTCTTTTCCATGTAAGCAGGTGCAGCTTATCAATATGCGGAATTGGATTCAGTTTATTACAGTTGCCATGGTGATTTGATTGCGATACTGTTAAGCTGTATCTTTGATGTGATTACCGTGAGAATATAGATTATGTAGATTCTGTGATATATGTGGCAAACTCGTGAAGGTCTTGCACCCTGAGATCTTTAATTAATTTTTGGGGTTTGGGAACGAGACACTGACACCTGTCAGATTGTTTTTGACATGTCAGTGTCAGACTGGTGACACAGCCGTGTTACGTAGTCATAGCGTCATTTAATTGTCAAAACCTTGGTCAGCTGCAGTGTCATCATTTTAATCACCACAATGAACTACAGCAATTCCTGAATCCACGATGACCAATACTGTTTGAACCATGACGTGATCTGTAGACAAAATGATAAACCACAGGTGTGAATTAAATTTAGGTATTTTGTTATGTTAACTGTGTTGTCTAAAGATATATTTACATATTGCGACAAGTTTATAATACTTTTTTAAACTATTTAAACTTCAGAATACCCCTTTTACATTTATAAATTGTTTGTGTTATTGTATATTCGTTTCGTTCGTTCGTTCGTTCGTTCGTTCGTTCGTCCGTCCGTCCGTCCGTCCGTCCGTCCGTCCGTCCGTCCGTCCGTCCGTCCGTCCGTCCGTCCGTCCGTCCGTCCGTCCGCCTTTTCCCGTTTTTTTCCCTTCCGTCTCGGTTTTCGTTTTCGTCGATATATTGTGGTAGCATGACTCCCAGGTAATATCCAACAGGTATGTGTGTGAACCTGACTGTGTTTTCTAGCCACCCTTTTCACCCCGCCCTTTGTGTTGCAGGCATATTTCCGGGAGGGAGTTGCTCTACAATGTCTGGCCCGAGAAACAGAGGCGATGGCCGCGTTTGCGGCAGGGCTGGCCGAGGACCCAAAAAGTCCCCAACTGCTGCATGGGCTGGTGGAGACAGCCCTGCAGAGCTCCCTAAAAGGTAACGGGAATCTCTGTAGCGAATTACCAGTAGTACATATAGAATTTTTATCCAGAATTTAAAATAAAATGTCCATTAACAACAAAAGATACTAAAAACGTGTATTATGTTTGGTCTTCATTTTAACAGAATTTCAGTATTTTCAAGAAGCCTGTTACAGGTTGTATATGATATAAATAATAGTGTATTTTGTTGTCACTGTTATTGGAGTTGTATTTGTTTCTGGATCAGAATTATTATATTTTATCATTAACTACATAGAAGGTTAAAACTGCTTCTGCAACTCAATCAGTATCCAGTACTCAGGACTGATCTCATTGCTTTACACTTTACCTATGGCAGACCTGTCAATCAAACACCATCAAGGCATATAGTAAGTAATGCGCAAAGATTAGTCATACACAAATATCCACCACTGTCTATATCCAGGCACTCATACTGCGGAGTGACCTTGAACAAAAGTAGGTGTACGTGGCCAAGGGTTCACGTTGCAGCACCTGATTCATACCCAGGTTATCTTAATCGAGAGATCAAAACTATAGCCAATGAGCATTGCTACTATTCATACAAATAAACACTGTCCAAAATAATTATTTTAATAAAACAGCTTAAACCCTGTGAAGACATGTTGCAACTGATAGTAATAAGAACAACATTTTAAATAATAAAATTAAAAATAGCATCCAACAGACCAAACAAAGTAATACATTTCATATGTAAAAAATGCACTTTTAAAGACTTCAAAACTTGCAAAATTATTTCCAGACGAATTTGTGCCACTCCACGCGCAGCTACAGCGCATGAAACTGGACCAAAGTCCATTCGTGATCATCTCGGTGATTGGTCAGTCGCTGCTGGCACGCTCCGAGTACTCCGGAGCACTGGTGCTGCTCGAGTCAGCACTGCGCATTGGAACATGCAGTCTGAAGCTGAGAGGGTCCGTGTTCTCCTCGCTGAGTAGTGCGCACTGGGGCGTGGGAAACATCAACAAGGCCATCGCGTGTATGCAGCAGGATCTCGCCATCGTCAAGTCTCTAGGTGGGTGAAGGGTTAATGGGTATCGTAGTGTGTTTGTAGTCAAGACTCTAGGTAGTTGAAGGGTTAATGGGTATCACTGTAAACTCATAGTCAATACTCCAGGTAGGTGAAGAGTTAATTGGTATCACATAGTAAGGTTGTAGTCAAGACTAAGTAAGTGAAGGGTTAATGGATATCATAGTAGGGTTATTGTCAAGTCTCTAGGTAGGTGAAGTGTTAATGAAT
Source organism: Ridgeia piscesae (assembly GCA_025642075.2). NCBI lineage: Eukaryota > Metazoa > Annelida > Polychaeta > Sabellida > Siboglinidae > Ridgeia > Ridgeia piscesae. The sequence goes on from JAODUO010002715.1 coordinate 3,133, forward strand.
ATCAGGATAGGGTCATGGTCAAATCTCTAGGGGTGAAGGGTTAATGTGTACCATCTTGTAAGGCAACTATCAAATTCATTAGAGGATGAAGGGTTAAATATTCTTATTGTACATGGCCAAATCTTAAAGCCAGTGAAGGGTTAATGCATCTTATGATTCAATACTGTTGTTAGGTCTCTAGGTAGATAAAGTGTTAATAGGTCTTATTGTCATGTCTGGTGGGTGAAGGGTTAATGCATCTTATGATGCAATACAGTCATTAGGTTCCTAGGTAGGCAAAGTGTTAATAGGTCTTATTGTTGTGTCTGGTGGACGAAGGGTTAATGCATACACATGTATGGTGAAGGGTTAATGGGTTTCATTGTACAAGCCCATTGTCGTGTCTAGGAGGGTGAAGGGTTAAGGGTTGACTGAAAACAATTGTATTGTTGGAAAATAGTTTAACTGGCTTTTGTATTTGTTTATTTCCCAGTTATTTGTCATGGAACATTTTTGTAAACTGCTGGCAAAAGCGTCTATTTTTAAGACACAGATAGAATAAAAATAAAATACTCAGTGTTGGCAAACGGCAGAGCAAAAGTAGCTTTAAAAGTGAAAAAAACACAGGTTTACTTACAGTGGCGTTATGTGATGAGATCTTGAGCGGTAAATAATGGTTTAAAAATAAAACGCTTTGTTGTCACGTTGTGCAAAACAGTGTTGAACATGACAACAATTTGTTCTCAAAAACTGTCTTTGCCTAATTACACCTTCCTCAGCATTGGAGAAAAACCCAGCCTCTAGCTTAAGAGATATTGGATCTGAAGCACACCGACGGCGTGCAAACTATTTAACATAACTTAAGTGAAGTTAAGTGAGCGAAATTTGAGGTTGCCGATGTGTGTGCTTTAGTGCTGCCATGTTCAGCCACATCTCATCTGAAGCTGCTTAAACAAACCAACCAGACGTAATTTTTTTGACATGCGTGAAAACCCAGAGCCGAAAATAATTTGGAATTACCCAAGATTGTCTCGGCGGTATCCCATGACAAAGTGACATAGACGATGACACTACACCGACTTCCTTGTTGTCATAATCTACCTGCGTCGAGGCACCGCAGAGAATGCGTCGTTTATTCAGCGCACAATGTTAAACAAGGGAATCGGAGAGACATTGTTTGATTTAACAACCCCCTAGTCTGATGTTCCGATTCCGTCCAAGCGGTTTTTATCAGTGTTTGCTGTTTTTTAATTGTAGTGAGAGTAAGGGGGTGGTTCGGGGGTGTTGACACATGACAAACGCCCTATGTCTGGGATTGGGGGGAGGGGTAGAAGACACACGTCTGTTGTGTCACGGTACGACAATGACTTGCTTCAATGACTCTGTCATTTCATTCATGATATTTAGCATTGCTGACAATTGGAAAAAGTTTGCTTCATTGACTTGTTCTCATCAGCTTTTTTGTGTCTTGGACGGTCCTCACTCTGTTTGGGCGGTCCTTATTCTGTTTGGACGCTCCTCACTCTGTTTTGATGGTCCTAACTCTGTTTGGACGGTCCTTATTCTGTTTGGACGGTCCTCACTCTGTTTGGACGCTCCTCACTCTGATTGGATGGTCCTCACTCTGTTTGGATGGTCCTCACTCTGTTTGGATGGTCCTCACTCTGTTGGACGGTCCTTATTCTGTTTGGACGGTCCTCACTCTGTTTGGATGGTCCTCACTCTGTTTGGACGGTCCTTATTCTGTTTGGACGGTCCTCACTCTGTTTGGACGGTCCTCACTCTGTTTGGACGGTCCTCACTCTGTTTGGACGGTCCTCACTCTGTTTGGATGGTCCTCACTCTGTTTGGACGGTCCTCACTCTGATTGGACGGTCCTCACTCTGTTTGGACGATCCTCACTCTGTTTGGATGGTCCTCACTCTGTTTGGATGGTCCTCACTCTGTTTGGATGGTCCTCACTCTGATTGGACGGTCCTCACTCTGTTTGGACGGTCCTCACTCTGTTTGGACGGTCCTCACTCTGTTTGGATGGTCCTCACTCTGTTTGGACGGTCCTTATTCTGTTTGGACGATCCTCACTCTGTTTGGACGGTCCTCACTCTGTTTGGACGGTCCTTACTCTGTTTGGATGGTCCTCACTCTGTTTGGACGGTCCTTACTCTGTTTGGATGGTCCTCACTCTGTTTGGACGGTCCTTACTCTGATTGGACGGTCCTCACTCTGTTTGGATGGTCCTCACTCTGTTTGGATGGTCCTTAGTCTGTTTGGGCGGTCCTTATTCTGTTTGGACGCTCCTCACTCTGTTTGGACGGTCCTTATTCTGTTTGGACGGTCCTCACTCTGTTTGGACGGTCCTCAGTCTGTTTAGGCGGTCCTCACTCTGATTGGACGGTCCTCACTCTGTTTGGACGGTCCTCGTTCTGTTTGGATGGTCCTCACTCTGTTTGGATGGTCCTCAGTCTGTTTGGACGGTCCTCAGTCTGTTTGGACGGTCCTCACTCTGTTTGGATGGTCCTCACTCTGTTTGGATGGTCCTCAGTCTGTTTGGACGGTCCTCAGTCTGTTTGGATGGTCCTCACTCTGTTTGGATGGTCCTCACTCTGCTTGGACGGTCCTCACTCTGTTTGGACGGTCCTCAGTCTGTTTGGATGGTCCTAACTCTGTTTGGACGGTCCTCACTCTGGACGGTCCTCTCTCTGTTTGGATGGTCATCACTCTGTTTGGATGGTCCTCACTCTGTTTGGATGGTCCTCAGTCTGTTTGGATGGTCCTCACTCTGTTTGGATGGTCCTCACTCTGTTTGGCGGTCCTCACTCTGTTTGGATAGTCCTCACTCTGTTTGGATGGTCCTGACACTGTTTGGATGGTCTTCACTCTGTTTGGATGGTCCTAACTCTGTTTGGATTGTCCTAACTCTGTTTGGACGGTCCTCACTCTGTTTGGATAGTCCTCACTCTCTTTGGATGGTCCTCACTCTGCTTGGACGGTCCTCACTCTGTTTGGACGGTCCTCAGTCTGTTTGGATGGTCCTAACTCTGTTTGGACGGTCCTCACTCTGGATGGTCCTCTCTCTGTTTGGATGGTCCTCACTCTGTTTGGATGGTCCTCAGTCTGTTTGGATGGTCCTCACTCTGTTTGGATGGTCCTCACTCTGTTTGGCGGTCCTCACTCTGTTTGGATAGTCCTGACACTGTTTGGATGGTCTTCACTCTGTTTGGATGGTCTTCACTCTGTTTGGATGGTCCTAACTCTGTTTGGATTGTCCTAACTCTGTTTGGACGGTCCTCACTCTGTTTGGATAGTCCTAACTCTGTTTGGATGGTCCTGACACTGTTTGGATGGTTCTTGCACTGTTTGGACGGTCTTCACTCTGTTTGGATGGTTCTAACTCTGTTTGGATGGTTAATGTCGGTTACCTATTGATCACATGACCTAGCAACAGTGCCACCAGGCCAACACAACATGAATGCTGAATCTGTTGTGTGTTCTTGCATCTCATCATATATTTTATAAAAATTCTGGTAGAACAAATATCTGTGCCAAAAATTTTAGGTAAAGCGTTTGAAGTGACAGCCATAACTGGGAATGTGTAACTTAAGAGATTACATGTATTAATGTTAAAGTTAGTCAAGCAGCAATAAATAGTGTTATCATTAATAATACTAATAATAATATATAATAATAATAATGTCAATGTTATATTACATTATTCGTTTCCCTACTAGTGAAAGCAGCAAGGCCATATGTTTTCATATCTGGACAAGATCATGGAATTTGGCACATCTTTTGATACCATACTATTTCAGAATGGCATCAGCAAAAAACATGAAACGTTGATACTTCCGCCAATTTGTGTAAAACTTTAAATGGCCGCAACCAAAAATCTAAAATATGTCCCCATATCACAGAAACTGCCTCACACAACGTCACACATTTTAGGGCACTTTATACATTTCTAGATGTACCGATTTCAAATATTAGATATTTGACTACGTCCGACATTCACAACTGTCATTTGTAACGATGGCGGCCGGAAACAAGTCTTCCTATATTTTATTAAATGTGTCACCTAGAGTCGTGCTAATGGCTGCACAACATAGATATGTGGTCAACGATTTCCAATATGGCATATATTTTATATGTGAAATTCGTCAACCTTCATAGCCACCGTTTTACAACATAGCGGCAATGAAAGCGAATTGTTTCCGTTCTTTAAAACTACGTCATTCAGAATGTTTACACTTTATCAAAGTTTTCTGGTGTAGCTATACGGTCACCGTAAACACCAACCTTATGAAATATATCACCTAGATTCATGATGATGGTATCAACGTATAGACATGTGGATAATGATATCAAATGTTGTCGTATATTTTTCATTTGACTGATATCTTGTAAATTTTTTAGAAAAATGTTCTCGTATATTACGTAGATACGCGCAAACACAGAAACAACAGGAGAAGAGGCAGTGTGTAAAGAATTGTGGGAGTGAAGAGAGCGGTTATGAGCCGAATGGATTAATTGAGAATAAAGATTGAAGTGAAGGAACGTTTTAAGAAGAAATTGGTGGGCAGCACGTTGAATTGGGTCGATTGTGGAAAGCCTTGGAGATTAAAACCTGTCAAAAGTTATCAGATGCCCAGAAAATGAAATGAAATTAATGGAGGCGAGAGCATTGGACATGGCCAGACATTGATCGGGAGAGCCAATAGTGATAATGTTGGGCGGCATACATACTGAGACACGTTAGACAACAATTTGTAACCTCTTGCACGAACAAAGTGGCACGAACGGTGCTTGGCGCAGTGCTTCGCCAAACCAAGGATGAAGCTCACCAGTGATGCTACAAATGAAGGAAAACAAACTTGTAGAGATAGAGGTGTGAATTAGACTCCCTTGTGGACAGCATTACCGCAGACGAGTGTCGGACTCCCAAGTAGAGGGATCGGGAATCAAATCCCGGTGCCGGCAGGTCAGTGGCTCGGTACTGATACAGCCACCGTGTCGAAACTTGAGCAATTTCGTTCACTCTATATGGCTTGCACCTTCCAACCCGCACTGGCCAGCGTAGAAGGATAGACCGACAACACCAGCATGCAAAGCACTACAAAGCCACTGCCCCCAGACCCCAGCGGCACCGAAAGAGTCCATGAAGAAGGAGGAGGCTCTGGTGAACTAGGACTACATGCTAAGAAACTGTGGGTCAGAAAGTGCCTCAAGAAACGGTAAGTAGACTTAAAATAGCGACCTACAACGTGAGAACTCTACTAAGAGATGAACAGGTACAAGAACTCTAAGAAATCAGGTTGGGATGGGACGTAATCGCGATCGGAAAGTGAGAAGACGAGAGGAATGTTTTAATAACTAACAAACCGGCCACCTACTATACCATTATAAGGCAAACCATCGGCAAAGCAGGAGTAGGCTCTCTCATAAACAGGAAATGGAAAGACCTTATAAGCAGCATCAGCCCCAGAGTAGCAGAACTTTTTTGTGTGCATAAATAAGCGCTACAAACTAAAACATAGTGCAAGTATATGCACCAACAACATAATATTCAGAGGAAGAAATACATGTATTTTACAACGAGGTCGATGAGACTTTAGGGAAACCAAACCACTACATTATAGTGATGGGAGACTTTACTGCGCAAATATGGAAAATATCAAACCCTATGGAAACATCAACGGCAACGGGCATATTTGAGCTCGAATTGAGAAAGGAAAGAGGCGACACCTTGGTTGAATGGGCAACATCAAGAAAGTGCAAAAACATGAATACCATGTTTCAGAACAAAGAAGGGAGGTGATGGATGTGAGAAAGCCCAAACGGGGTAACGAATATCGGAATTGCTTTTGTCCTAACAAACAGGCCGACATCGTCGCAGATGCAACAATCATCAACCATGTCAAAATTGGTAATGACCACAGAATGATTATGAGCAACATTAAGCAGGACGTAGAAGTGAAAATGAAATAAATGATGACCAAGAGGCGAGGCCACCAAGAGTAAATATACATTAACAGGATCTAAGAAATCGACTGTTGCTGGTGTGAGCATTGAATAGAGATATGCTGTTTGTGTTGATGAAAGTGATTGACAAGCTTTGGCTTACCGGCTTTGATAAATAGTTGTCATCGAAATCATATAAGATGGTGGCAAAGTTGCACAAATGACAGTACTTTGATTTTTCCAATAGTCTAATACAGTTGTGTTTGGAATTGTACTTTTATATTTTTATATATTGAAAAGACTGAATAATTTCATTTCCATCAATGATTATCAATCTTGTTATTGAGCTCTCGTCCAGCATCCTATCCCACTGTTCATTAAGACAAAATATAAAAACTGTAAATCTACAAAAACAAGTTGGTCCACTAAGAAATGTCAGTCCGGCGGGTGTCCTCTCCCAGTATATATCGTCATTGGTTGTGAGCAAATTGCAAATAGGCACGTAAAGGTACTGTGATCTATCAATAATCTAATAGTCAACCTCCAAACTCGTCTGCGGTACGTCTGTGTAGGGTATTTGTATTTGGAAGTGTACATGGCAAAATGTAGTTGATGCTAACCGTGCTGGAAAAGAGGTGTGTTGTGTACAGATAGATTTGGCCTGGCAACATCTCTAAGTACACCGAACAAAGGGGATAGAGCAGTTCAGTCAATATTTTAATGGACTGCTCTATCGTATCATTTGGTTATATTCACAAGTGCAGTTTGAGGTGTCGGACGCGACGAAACGTGAACTGTCGGCCTCCTCTTACGACGTAGTGTACAGTCGAGACACCATCCTCCACATCGAAGACAAGAAAGTGCTCTTCATAAGGTTACTGGTTCGTGGACAAATATCCTGTTAGGGCCAATGAAGTGTCATCAACATAATTTG
>JAODUO010002715.1:15000-52445 GCA_025642075.2 Ridgeia piscesae
CATCAGCCTGCAAGTCTTTCATAAACGACTTAGTAAGGATGTCATTTTATGTGTCTTTCTTTCACCTGGGAGAGATCGTCCGCTGACGAACCATCTTTGTGATAATACGCGTCGGCGGCGTGAAGGTCAGTTGGTTTGACTGTGAGATAAGTTAATCGTTTAAGTACATTATCAGTCCACTCATTTGCTTTTTCCTTATCCTTGATTATTTTATCTATAGCATAAGTAATCTCGGTTCCATCTTCATTGTTGCATCTCTTCAGGGTTCCCTCAGGATATAGGCTGGAGTCCACCGATTTGGGTTCTTTGCATGGCAACTTGGCCAAAATTGGAACGGACCACGAAATTAGAAGAACTGGCGACGCCAATCAAAAGGAAGTCCCACACCCGATCGCTTTCTCTTCTAAGTAGACGGGACGGATTTTTGAAGTAGCTCGTTTCAGGGGGTTTTATTGCTTAGCCTTTGTTCGAAACGTTGTCAAACAAAATATATTACATTCCTTTGATACGTAGCAGCACTGTTCTCTTCAATGTTTTTTTTATGAAGATCTGATGCAAATGATCACATTGCATTTCACTGTCTTTCATAATATTGTGCAGTCTCTCACAGTTCTGGCTAACCTTGGTCTTTCATTGTCTGAGCAACTGTAGCAAACTTTGAAAACACATTTGTTATCCATTGCATCAATTAACTAGCCAATCCACCACCCCTGTTAATAGCTACGCTACGCTTTATTGTTAGTTCATTATCGCATCATCACCACAGTAAACTATCGTTTCACAACATGTTCTGTATATCTGAAAAATAAAGTAAATAAACTGACATTTGAATATGTCATTTGAATAGATGACATGCATGCTGTTCCACAATAGACACAAAATAGTATATGTTTGCTATGTCGGATTGAGATAAACATCATGACGTCTGTATGATGTATAAATGTTATGCAAATCTCACCTTTTAACCTAATGTCAATAATATCTTACTTACATTAAACATGACCTTTGACCTTTTGTTGACCTCAAATTGCAAAAATAACGCAAACAATGGATTGTTCATAACAAGTTTCGCTACAAACGTGGTAACACGTGCTATTGTACGTCCACTGGTTCAAAAATAGTTTTGCTATTGGCGTCGGCGGCCATCTTGGCCGGCTTCTTGGATATATCGAATTGCTCAAGGATATCCGCTTGATATCCGCTTGATATTCGTAATAAAGGTCCTAAGAATCCAGCGAGAAAAAAACTATATCAGTCGGTGCAGGATTAGGTCCAAAAATCAGCTTTGACCGCCTGACTATATTATTGTACATGAATATGGATAATTTATATTGTTGGTATCCAATGTCAAATCTTCGATCACTATTATTAAAGTATTACATTTTCGTCTTCAACACGACCGCTAGTATGCCCAACTTCTTTCACCACTCAGCCCGGAGTGCCAAGGGATATTGGTGCCAAAGAAGTATTGTAATTATAATAGTTTCCTAGGCCTATTAAATGTATGGACGTGTCGTGACACTGCAATTGAAAGTTGTATAATAACATACAAGATATTCAAATAAAACAGTTGCATCATCGACATTTCATCAGGCCTTATAGGGCTATAAAGCGCCCCATACATCGAGGAGATTCGCTCAAGACGCGGCCGTGACGTGTTTTCGATGCGTCTTGAGTTGAGCGCGTCCTGAGTGCGTCTTGAGTTCGCGTCTTAAGCGAGTCTAGAGGTGATTTGCCCGCATCCCGCGGAGACGCGAATGCGTCTCGAAGCAAGACGCATTATTCAGTAGCCTAACATTCTCGCGGCCTTCTCTTCTATCCCATTTCGGATCAGGCTAGAAGCGCTATCATGAACGTATTGTTTAATTTCATTCATAACGCACTATTGCCCTTCTTGGAAACTATGAATTTTAAGGAAGATATATAGTAAAGTGTACACAAAGTTGCCTATCATAGCTAATTCTTCGATAAATTCGCGAAATGCCCTCTCCTTCAAAACACTACTTAAGTAATGTTTGTCAGCCACATCGTAAAGCATGGGGTACTTCTGCCACGAAGTGATTAGGCGGGCCGCAACATCTTTCGTCCAAATGTCCGCCATATTCAGGCTTGTACGAAGCATCATGTGAGTCCAGACCCGCTCGTCATTGGCAAATAGGATGTTTGTGTCTCGTTTCGACCGCGTCTTGTGCCGAATTGCCCGCACACCAAGAGCCCCATTTACAATGCTTATATTATAACCAAGGAAAACAGAACGAGTAAGACGGATCTTGTCCTTGAAATAGACAACGAGTCACATATACAGACTTGATAGATAAGAGATTAGACAGACATGGAGCAAGGCCGTCAGTGTAGAATGTGAGTGGTGTTGTTCATAATTGACGTGAACTGTGAGAGTTATTAAAGATAATATTTAAGAAAATGCTCGTGTAGTAATCGGATTTGGCTTTGCCCATTTGTCTTTTGAAGTAGTGGCATTGTGTTGTATGACGCGACCTATCCATAAGCGAGCATGACCTGTGACTTACATACTTAGTGTAACGGCAGCGCTTTCTTTCGTAATTCATCCATGGATTCGTTTGCTTTTGTAAAATAGATTTGGATATCATACTAAGTGCATATATGTCATGTAATATCTAGAGTAGTCGCCAGGACTGTTCAGACAAGTTTAAAAGTTAACGTTAAAAATATATATTCGCAATAACAATACGTTGGAGCGATCAAGTCAGGCATGATACTGGATTCCTGCCATTAAGTCAATTAAGTCATGTCAAGGTCTTATAACTACTCCAAGACCTAAGCGAAACGTGTCTGGAAGTCGTGATAAATTGAAGGGGTCATTAAGCTGTCAAGTCAATATCCATGTATGTGTGTAAAAAAAAGGTAACATCCATGTATGTCAAAGTGTTCTATGTTAAATGTTAGCATAGAGCGGGAGATTGGCAGGACATTCGATTAAACAAATGAAAAGACACCCATAATTGTATAATCGTGTTGGGTCGTGGCATGTAACAACGTTGCGATGGCAAGCAACAATTGCGAAATAAACTGCTTACATGCAAACGCATTACTCTCAAGCCACCAAACAATATCCAAATTATAAGTGTAATAATTAGCTTTTATTTCATGCACGTGTTATTTCAACTAGTATGGCGTATTTTGCAGGTGCATCTACAACCAATTGAACAGCACAGTTTATATTATCTTAGAACAAAGTGCTCGAAACGCAAATTCCTAAGGTGGGTATAATAATCAAAATAATAAAAGCAATTATATAGCGCCGAAACTCCAGATTAACCTGTTCCAAGGCTCAGTAAACGTAATGTATGAAACAAACAAAATTAATTGTGATGGAGTTTTCCTGATGGCACAATCAAATGGAGAATTATTTATAAATATGTGATATATATATATATATAAGTGACAGGTTACCAGCAACAATAAAAAACAAAATATGCAAAACCAGCAGAGGCTCCTTACAGCAAACAGCTAAATAAAAAACACAGTCTGTGCAGAGTAACAAAACGTGTACACGAGCAAACAGGGACGAACTAGCCGACTAAACGTAATTATTGACTACATTTACTGGTAGATGAAGTCAATATTTCCATCGGGAGGAAACTGTTGGTCCAAGCACATGTGACTTCCGGGTTTGGGACATTTCTTATACGTCCCCCGTGATACGGCACCCACGATGTGGAGTAGCCCAAGGTAATCCAGTGTTCAGCGTGCTTCCACAGTTCGTAGCCGTACCGATTGCGTGAGTTCAACCCGGGGTTAGTCGGGGCATTCATCCAGCGACCCCCGATTAACAATTTTGTCGACTCGATTCTGTTCTCGCGCAGGAAGTCTGTCATCAGACGGGGAGTGGCGCCCCACAATTCAATGCGCCAGTGGGGAATAACTAGGTCGTAATGGCCACATCGTTCATTATTTCGATCGAATTTGCGACACTTCTCTGGATACTTCAAAGATAATTTGTAGCCGAGTTTTGTGAACTCGTCACGATGCTCCCAGAAAGTGATGTTTTTTGACGTCACATATGATAAATCTGCGTCACGTTCCCAGGGTAGAATGCCGTTAAACTTCATTGCTCCTAATGTCGTTCCCCCGTCCAAGTGGCAGAAGAGCCCGATCTTTCTGCAAATGTCCATCGCGTCAAGGATTCCCTTTAGCAACGATTCTACAGCACACACGGGCACGATCACACCGCCTGCCCAGGAAAACGATGTTTTCGCTTCCTTACACGAAAACGACAGTCGGGTGCCGTCAGCCAAGTTCACGTGGTTTATAGCATACTTCTGTATCATCGGAATCCATTGCTTGTGTAACGAGGACATACTCTTGTTGTTTGCGAGGACGTAAAACATGGCGTCCGGACATGACATCACCAGTTTCCGGTCTTTCTGCAAGCGCAAGAAATAGTCATGGAAGACGGTGTTTGTCGACGTCATCTTGAATTGAACAGTTCGTAGAATCGACGTCCTACTCACGAATGGTGACGGGATGTAGTCGCAGTAGACGCATGACTTTCTAGATATGAGGTACCCGTCTCTGTAGGTAAGAGTGTAGTTCCGGAGACGTGTCTGATGACATCCCATTGACCAGTGTCCATCTGGTGTCCGGAGAGAACCGCCTACAGCGTCGACCCCCAATTCGGACAAGACTCGGACCATTCTCTCTAAGAGGGCGTACCACTGGAAACGTTCAATTCGTCGCCCGACTAATACGTAATCTGTCGTTGCCTTTTCCGCAAGTCCATTCCATATGTCATTCGATGCTGGATTCTGTCCAAAGATATGTTGGTGGACGTCCAGTTTCACCTCTTCTGGAATGACGATCTTCTCCGCCACGGCCAGGTGTACGGTGAGACGGGGATACGTGGCGTAGATCTCACGCAGAATCACGACGAGCTGACTTTGGTCGGAGTAATCGAAACCATTCAGTAGAATAGACAAAATACTTGGGAATGGCGGCGCGTTGGTGCAGTTGGTCAGTACACGTGCTTTCTCGAACCACGGGTAGTCGATATTTGTTCCAAGGTATTTCTCAGGGCATACCACTAAGGGTTTCCCCGTTTTATTTTGTGGCGATCCCTTTGTCGCATTGGCTACTGTTGTCAGCGACAATTCGATGACGAACTCCGCGAGTGCTGCTTGCGTGAGTTTCAGCGCATTGCGCGCCTCGATCTGCGCTTCTGGTGTACGCCATGTTGACTCAACGACTTTCGATAAATGTATGGCAATGTTCTGCAAATGTGTCTTATACTTGCCTGGAAGTGTCTTCATTGGTGGATCGGTGTATGTGTTATGTAGTGGTTGCACGGGTGAGCCATAATATTTGTTAACAAGTGTTTTCATTCGTGAGTCCATCGTATTGCCGTGTTTCGTGACCAACAGAACGACTGTCACGAGGATTCCCATGAGTAATACCAACACTTTAACACTGCACTGTTTGATCGTCATCGTCACGTGACCAACGTGTCGTCACCGACCAGTGGATTCAGGCGAATTTGGGACGTCGTGTGAATGATGGTAGTGACAACCAGTCGCGCCACTTGACCAGTCTGAAACAACGGGAAGTAGTCACATTCTTGGGTGGTCAATGCGTGGAAGTTAAAACCATGTTGCACCGTTACAATTAAGATTGGGATGTGGCCCCTCCCCGTCAAATTAGACAGGAGACGGTCATTCCATGAATATTACAAAAGTGTGGCAACAGGAAGGTGATGAAAAGATAAGACATGACCCACATCTTTAACTGGTCTCAATGATCCGAAGTTTTACTTGTGTTAGGTATCTTCGTTATCATGCATCGCGTGAAATAAATTGCAACAGTAGTGACCAAGGATGTTGTAATAAATTTGTAGTGGGGATGTCACAAAAAGACAGTTGCAAAAATAGCACTGTTTACATGAAGATAAATATAAACCTGAAGCTAGCACGCATCTGCACGTACTCATACATTCACACACAAACACACACACACACACACACACACACACACACACACACGCACGCACACACACACACACACACACACACACACACACACACACACACACACACACAACAACACATACATACACACATACACACACATACACACACAAGGAGAAAGGGTTAAAACAATGCATATTTACATACGTATATTTTAACACACACCATGCACGCACGCACGCACGCACGCATACACACAAACACACACATACACACATACACACACGTACATCATCTAGATTAACCAGGCGTCAGGAGGTTTTTGCCATTCACACTGCATGGAACATTTATGGGTTAGGAGTGTCCGTCAGTAATTTCGGTAATTTTTTATATAATCTCATTGGCAGTTATGCTAAAATTAATAAAACAAAGCGTTATGTTGTGTTAGTTATATATTAATATTAACACAACAGTTAAGTAAAAAAAACAATTGAAAACTAAACGTTGAAATATGTCACGCAAAAAAAAGTGAAATTAAAAACCTGCATAATAACTACCTGAGAAATCTACAATATATATATAATATATATATATATATATATATATATATATATATATATATATATATATATATATATATATATATATATATATACACACACACACACACATTTAGGGAGCAGTTAGCTCAGCAGTTTTCTCACCGTGTGCGGTAAAATGCGGCAAGGGTTATCACGTATCTTGTGCACCGGTCTGTGTGCGTCTGACTTACAAAGAACTTGTGTTTGCATACTCGGTGATGCATGACCAAGCACCGTGTTATCTCGCGATATTACTGTCCCGACGTCAACCAAATCCCCGACTGAGATCTGCGACTTTTCCGTCATTGTCAGAATCGGCCTCGCAGATGGTCACTCGCGGTGATCATCGTTTTGCCGTAGCATCAACCACTCTATGTAATGGATTGCCGGTATCAGAACGGCAAAGGCAGACACAGTTCAAACAAATATTTCTGAGGACAAACCTTTTTAGATTAGGGTTTATGTGATATGATCATGTGGACTTTCATTAAATGCATTTATTCATACGTTATGCAATTATTATTATTATCATTTTAAAAAGTATCACATTTAGCTATGGTATTTAGTTTTTGTAATTTTTTTATCATATTATTTTAATTCTTTGCACATTGAGGTATAATAATTAATGCAACTATTTTACGGTTTCATATATAGTCCTATGTGTATAATGGTTTTTTTTTTAAATTATATCATCCAATTTTAACTTATATGGGTACATGCATGTAAAGCGCCTAAGAGCAATGCTATTGATTCGGGTGCTATACAATTCAATTGTATTATTATTATTATTATTATTATTATTATTATTATTATTATTATTATTATTATTATTATTATTATTATTATTATTATATTGATTGCTGAGCGGCCCAGCCGGCTGTGGTCGGCTTTCATTCCTGACTCCTAGATCAGACTCACCGGCACCAGACAACAATTATCTCCATTGATAACTCATATATTTTGTTCAACTGACATACCTCCGGCGAGTCCGAGACAGTTAACATGTCTGTTTTTCCCGCTGTATCTGTAATAATGCACTGATGACGCCAAACAATGTCATCCTTTCGATATAGATCATTTGCATAACGTTTCGTCTTCGCAAAGTTAACAACGGAATTATGAGTACTTCGTTACATTTATTAAAAGTAGTGCACATATTTGTAATTCTTTTCAAGTGAAAGTACTCCCAAAAATGTAATTAATTACCATGAAAAGTAAACGTTTTACTTAAGTAAAGTACCGAAGTAAATGTACTTTATTACATTAGTGTATGATGCATTTTGTTTCATTGGACATTTGTTAACACAACAATTATCCCCTTTAAAGAAAATTCGTAACAACGACAATTTCACGCAATTCAAAAACAATTAAAACGTTACTATTTTCTACGTAAGGAGTTTTACACAATGGACATTATATTTAGCTCAATTGTTTTTACTTCTTTATTACATATTGTTAATCTTACTTTTTAAATATTAATATCATAGTAGTATACCTGGTAATAATATTTTGTTTTTAATTTCACATGTCTAATAGTCCTTTTAAAGAATATAGCTTAGTCTTTAAATATATACTTACTATAATTTATACTTTTATTATTTTTTATCGTGGTTTACAGCGTATTGTTACTAAACATATATTAGTATTACTGCTATAATTATATTTAGTCAGTATACGCAGACTTATCATCATGTATGTACACACCCGTGAACAGGACAGCCATTCCGGATTTGATGGTATCAAAATTACGTTTTATTATAATAATAATAATTACTATTACTAAGCTGCTGCCAAATCATCAATAAGTTAGTGACGTACAACAAGTAGTTAGGGTCAAGGTGGAAACAGCAAGATATCTTTCCGCCAGCCTTGAAGAGTGACAAGGTGACTGGTCAAGACGGCTAATTACTACTGTTATGATTAGCGGAATTATGAGGCGGCCAACTGACCACTAGATAAAATAATAATTGTAAGTCTTCAAGACTGGCGGAAATATTGCTGATTTGGCAGCAGCTTAGTTGTAGTAGCAGTAGTAGTAATACTAAGAGTAATACTAATAATAATAATAATTATAGTAATAATAATAATAGTAATAATAATAATAATAATAATATATTATTATTATTATTAATTATTATTATTATTATTATTATTATTATTATTATTATTATTATTATTATTATTATTATATAACAACGTAATTTTGATACCATCAAATCCGGAATGGCTGTCCTATTCACGGGTGTGTACATACATGATGATAAGTCTGCGTAAGCTGACTAAATATAATTATAGCAGTAATACTAATATATGTGTAGTAACAATACGCTGTAAACCACGATAAAAATGTATGTATAAATTATAGTAAATATATATTTAAAGTATAAGCTATATTCTTTAAAAGGACTATTAGACATGTGAAATTAAAAACAAAATATTATACCATAAATATTGCAATAATATTAATATTAATAAAATAAGTAAGACTAACAATATATATTGCAATGTTACACATTGAATTTACCTATCTAGATATGAATGAAGGGAGCGGTGGTCGCGTGGTATAGCGCCGGACTGTCAATCGAGGTGACGGTGGTTCAATCCGCCGTTTCGAAACTTAGGGAATTTCTTTCACCCCACATTTGCCAGTATATTTCTGAAGAGACACTAAAAGCCGGTGGTCCCTTCTATATGTGGCCAGTTGCATGACACACACAAACACACACACACGTGTGTGTGTGTGTGTGTGTGTGTGTGTGTGTGTGTGTGTGTGTTGTTGTGTGTATATGTGTGTGTGTGTGTGTGTCCGTTCTATATGTGGCCAGTTGCATGACACACAATTGCATGACATATATATATATATATATATATATATATATATATATATATATACATATACATACATACATACATACATACATACATACATATAAGGTTAAAAATCGTGTGCGGGAGACCAGTTATGCATATACCACCGCGTACGGGAGAAGGCAGCTTTAAGGAGACCGGCACAGGTCTCCTTAATGTTTTGATATGTGATTACGTAACTAATCCATTTTATGTTACGATTTCCTTGCTAATCTAGATAGCTTAGACATAACGGAATTAACTTATGCCATTAATCGAAACTTTATTTTTTATTTTGAAATATGAGTAGTGCTAACCCCTTATGTTTAGTTAAACTTAAATGTAAAGAATTGACATGGACTTGGATTTGACAGTTGGAAGAATCCGGTCGCACCTAGTCCTAGAACGTTATGATTATAATTACATTTTTATCTAAACATATGACGATAAATCCGTCGTTGTCGACATTGTTATGCTCAGTTTCTGTTTACGTAATATTAAACCTTAGACTTAATGCAGCTTTGTGACCAAACACCCTGTTTGATTCAACGAAGGGGTCGAAGCTGATATATATTATTGATATTTTGATCACTGTCACGTGACTGCGATCACTAAGACGCAGACTATTACGATGGTGGTTGATCGTTAGTCCTCAAAAAAGTATATTAAGAACCATTATTTTCGGAACATATGCATACGATATTGTAGAAGGATAGAACTGGAGCACTGGTGTTATATCAAATTTAGGCTAAGCTGACATAATTAGGTGGACCCCGATATTATTCAAGAACCGAAGACGTCCGACTTTTGTTCCAATTTTCGGGGCTTTTCTGGTCGTAGCACAAAACGTGTCTCCTAACATCTTTGTCGTTTTAACAAAACATTGATCACATTTTTGGGATATATGTGATAAGTTAAACTAATGTAATCAGCTAGTGTAAATAATTGTGCCCTGTCTGATGTGTGTAAGTCTGTCTACGTTTTCATTTTATATCACATGAATCAGTGTGAATCTGGACAATGTAACACAATAGGCGGGACTTGTATAGTCTATAGAATTCGAACCCACCTCAATTTTACCATTATAACTGCATCTTTGCTAACACTCTATACTTCGTTTTTTTTAATTCAATCTGTCAACATAATTCCATGCATGTTAAGTTTCTTATATTTTATAAACAGCGCATCTTAGCTTACTTGTCAGGTCAAAAAGACAATGCGGTCAGCATAAATATATAATAGTTGTGGTTCAGTCCAAGAGCATGGGATATTACTAGAGTACATATCATAACAAAATATTAATGACATGTTAATGTTAAGCACAATATCCAAGTGAATATACGATTTGCTTATAGAAAGCTCTTTCTTTTTGTAGCTGAATCAGCAACATGCCAAAACAACGAGCTATGTTGCTCACAAGATGTCAGCAAATGTATGCATGGTTATGGTCAAAGGTAGAGCATATATACAGCCATACACATGCACGCACGCATACACATGAATATCTTATAAAATAATACACATGTCTGTGAAAAATAGTCTGTAAATATTATTTACATATTTTCCTCATTTTAATGTCCAACTTATTTTCATGCACATGTGCAGATAGTGTATTGTTAGATGACTAATGTAATTGTACTTATTTTGTTTCAGATAAGAGCAAACCTTCAATCAAATCGGCAAAAGACAAATGCACGTTGTCATGTGTCTTGCATGTTAGACGTTTAACACTAAAATTACTATTTAAAAAATAAATGTTAGTTACTTTTACTTGATCTGTATCAGAAACCATGTTAGTCATTTTTTATTTTTATGTTGATGTTGGCAGTCCAAAATTAGATGTTTGTTCCAAGTAAAATTGCCTTTAAAAACAAAATATGATACGTACTTACTCACACCCAAAATAGTCATAGGGTTTAAAACAGTATAACACTTGCCTAATTCCCCTTAAATACACACTAGTGAGTGCTTTGTATGCCTTGTGTGACTTTGTATGTGCTAGTATTGCCAGTGGAAAACCTGACTGGCCAGTGATGCCAATGGTATTTCATTGCTTACAATACCCTCTTAAATATAGTGCGAAGCTAAAATTCACCAGACCGATTGACCGGACAAGTCCCACAGTCAAATAATGAACTAATGAAGTATGGGGCATTTAATGTCAAATCAAAAAAGGGCGAAATTTACATGACCATTTTCGATTTCAATGACAAATTGTTTGTAGGTTTATGATCACAAGTTTATGTCTGCCACACATTGCAGACATTCACAGCCAGCGAAAGAGGTCATCAAAGTGTAACTTGACTTTGAAAGTGATGACCCCCCTGATGTCATAGATCGACTTCTAAGTGACCTATGAGATGTTAGCGTAACTTAATACAATTAGAATTGTCTACCTACTTAGATAATAATACGTATACCAAAATTGTTAAAACATATTTGCTAATAACCTAGCAAAAACATGTAACCTCATATTTCTCTGATATGTTTTTATGTTGAGGCATACATATATAGCAAGAATCCGTGAATGTTTTATCGTGCGCAATTGAATAGTGCAGGAGTTATGAATTTTAAAACCATTTCGTACGTCACATTAGTGCTGACTTATAGGCAATGAGTACAGTCATTAAGCTCTGTTACTATGCAAACGGCTGCTGTCTTACTAGAATTTGCTTTGTTATCATCATTAATATCCACTATTTTAAAATACTGATTATCTTACTCTACAGATGCTGGCATAATTAATTTACAATATAAAAATTACAATGGGTCATAACACAATACTGGTACACATCGTCAATGTTACCTACTGCTTTGGTCTTCACTGCATTTTCATACATTAAGCCTATTCTGCTGGATTTTACCTTGAAAAGGTTAAGAGTAATGTTAGCTTTAGCTTCTAGCTGGTTCCAATCTACCTCTGGTTTTGACTATTATTCGGAACTGATATATTTGTCTATGATACCTACTGCTCTCAATCAGCATGATGAATCTAATACTGTTATGAATATAATACTGTTACTTAAGAAAACCCCACACCGTTACAGAGTAGAACAAATGTCCTGGATATATCTAGTACATAGATTGGATCTTACTGGTTCTCAAGTTAAGTCTAATTAGTATGTTGTGGTCATATTTACCTCAATTTGTGTCCATTTTACCTTACATATTAACCTCATGTTGTCATCTCTTAACCAAGAGGATTGTCATCCCAGCTTCCATTGTCGTCATGCCAATTACCTCAGAATGTACTCATTTTGAATATAAATTATGCATTTGAATTTAGTAGTGAAATGTCCAATTTTGTGTATACCAGTACTGTGTTCTGACCTATATGCCAAAAATGGGTGACATTTTAAACTTTCTATCTATGTTCGATTTTGATGAGTTTGTTTGCTTATATTCATAAATCAAAGTGTTGTTAGTGCATTTTATGTCAATCTGACCACCCGTTTAGTCATGGTCAAGTCATATTATCAAAAGTTGGTATGACGACAACTAGCTGGCAACTTTCCAGATGTCATTCTGATCTCCTAGGCATTATACATGTTGCTACCATTTTAAATTTGTAAAACAGATCTGTGTCTCTTTGTATACAATAACAAAATAATAATTCGCAATAACACTTACTTGATTTTGACCTGACAATGCAAAAATCAAGTAAGTTCTAATTTTCTTGACTTTATATTTTGAACCATATATATTTTTTGGCAATAATTGCAGAAAGTATTATCCGGCACATTGCACTCCTTTATGCTGCTATAGTGGTATAACAAGACCTAAATCTGTCTCATAATCTATAGGTATACACATGGATGCTGCCATCATACAAATGTCCTGCTTGTTTCTTTGCATATTCTCTGCAGATGTGGTAAATACTTGTATTTGTTGGTATGTATAATACCGGTGTTTGTGTACCTGTAGGTTGCAGAGACAACAAAAGGCCATTTCCTATTTGACTTTTGGAGACAAGCTATGACATCTAGAAAGTCATTAGGTAGTCAAGGTTATATCAAATAGTTATGATTTTATCCAGACATGTTCAACATCAAAGATAGAAGTCACCAAAATGACCTGACTGTGACTATCGGTAAATTATGGTCACGTTGACCTAAATATGGTTGGTTTGTAACATACAATCATGAATGCAAACTAATATAAAAAATGTGTCTTCAAATCGATCCTGGACAAATAAATGTAACCCTATTTTGGCATGACGTTTTACACATGCACACACACTAAGCACACCAGTACATGATGATATCAATGTGTAGATAGTAGGTTAATGGTAATAACAGCAACAACACATTCTAGGCCATTGGCAACCGCTTGCAAGCTAAAAGAGCATCATGACTACTTATTGCCTATATGTCAGTATTATCTTTTTTTTAAATTAATAACTCCTGAAGTATTCAATAGCGCACGATAGAACGTTTATTCTTGCTATATATGTAAGCTTCAACATAGCAAATAAGCGAAATCGGAGGTTACATGGTTTTGTTACTTCAAGTCAGGTCAAAAGTCAAACAGTTGTTTGAAAATGTTGGTATATGGGTTATTGTCTAAACAGGCAATTTTAATATCTTTAAAATATCACCAACATTACATCTGTAGGTTGGTCTCCTAGAAGTGGAGTTATGACACATGAAAGCTCGCTAGGCATCAAGATCGGGTCAAAGTTTGATGACCTCTATCTCTTGATGTGAATGTCAGATTGACTTAACATTGGTGGGCTGCTTAGACTCATTATCATAAACTAACACACCAAGTATCCTCACATTAAAAGATGGTCATGAAATTGCTTGATTGATTTTATATGGAGTGCCCCGTATCGATGAGGTAAATATATTGCTAAGAGCTGTATTCAGTTGTATAACTGTAATTGTATTTGTAATATAATAATTGTAATTTTATCTGACTTTGACATTCCACTAAAGTGCCAATTAAATTTAATGAAGATGTCATGTAGCTGGCAGTGTTCAAGAAACTGTTTCCCAAGAGAGTTAACTATAACAACTGTCACGGTGCAAGAGTCAACATCCATTTTATGTGCTTGTATGCTGTTAGTTGACTTTAAGAATAATACATCTTGTTTATTTTGTATTATGTATATATGTCATTGGTTGGCTTAATACAGAGGTATAAACTAACGTCTGCCTTGTTATTTACAGCAAACAAGTCATGAAGTCCATGACATCACAATTAGCACTGTCCCACATAAAAACACTTTTTATAATTTGTCCCTTCTGTATCACCTATGCGAACCAGACATTGGATAGGTCAAATTGTGTACATATTTACAACAATTGTTAATTCAAATCACGTTTTTACACATGAGAATGTTTGCAATTTAAACGTTACTGTAATTCAAATTATCTATGTTATTGCATATATTTGAACATGCGAATTTCTATATGGGATCTACTAAATTATGTGCTGGTATGCTGCAGTATAATGTTTTTATTATTGTCATAAGAAGCTAGTTATTTACATTTAGTTACGTCCATTATGTAGTTTTCCATAATATTACAATTTGCTCAACAGCTAAAACATGTTACAATTTACCTCGTACATGAGTTTTTTACTATCTTAATACAACACCTTTCGCAAGCTTAGTAGATGGGACTTTTCCTCTTTTGCAAGTTAATTTTTCACTGGGATTATACATTGTTGTAGGGCATCTACCATTCACATTGTGGACCGTTAGTATGAAATAATAGTATGTCCATCAACTTATGGGCCATGTACTCGTCCTCGTATATTATGAGTACATCTGAGTATTTTTTCAATATATACTGGAAAAACTAAATTTATGTGTAGCTATAGAATGAAACTCAGTTAAAATTTTAATGATGGGTTGCAGAAGAGCTCCACTGCCAACGTAGGGGGTTATTAATGAAGAAAAAGCTATCAGGACCAGTCAGCAACTAAGAACAGCAGCAATGCCATAAGCTATGCAAAATAGCAGATATGGCAACCTGGATACGTTTTATAAAGCAGTAGTCCAACACAGAACAAACACGGAGGCACATCCCATTTCCTCCTTGAACTGGGATAGAAACCCAGGGTTAGGGATATCCAATGGCTGACTATCCACTCCTTTGTGTTCATTAAAGACACATCTCAACTTGATAGGCTATTTTTTTCTCAAACGTTAATCACATTTTATGCCTGATTTACGTGTAAGTTGGTAGCCAGGCGTCTTAATATTGCCTTAAATATATCAACACCGTGACACCACATGCTTGTATTGCAGAGAGATATACTACATTGTCAGACTAAGTTAATGAGAATATTGCTGGATGAACTTTGTTGTTGCAAGAGCTAAAGTATAAAAATAGTATAATGTCAACTGTGCTTAATCAGTTTGTGGTACCACCTAGCTCCTTAGGGAATGTGTTAGGTTTTACAATTTTCCGACAAAAATAATAAATAAGTACCATTATGTATTCAGTTGCGTTGAGTTATATAAATTACATTAATTAATAATGTTAAATATTGTGTTACAGACAAAACTGGCACTACATACAGTTTATACATAGCTTCTTCTATAAAGCAATATACATCGTGTTGTAATCTATACACACACACACACACACACACATATATATATATATATATATATATATATATATATATATATATATATATATATATATATATACACTTGTGTTCACGTGATACTGCATCGCGTGATCCTGCATTTCCTTCTGGGCTTTTAGCCACGCCTATAACGGTTTCGAAAACGCCTCGTGGTCGATGTGTACACATAGTTAAGCGCCCTTACTGCGTCTATTTTCAACCCCTAAAAGGTACAAGAAAACATATTTTGACTGTTTTTACGCTATAATATATATAATTTATACCGTATAACATGATTTTGCAATAAAAATAAAAAGGCACGAACGGACCATGTCGCTTTAACCAGACAAGACTAGGCATGTTTAATGCTTATCCCAGTATCACTATGGGTTGCTAGGCAACCACCAGTATAAAGTAACACATTGTAACTTAGGCATATTCAACCCAGTCACACAACTCTAAGCACGTTTTCTCCGTAAGGCATTGTGTAATATAACGTAAATAATGTCATAACAGTACGAATGATTGCAATACCAGTGTTAAATATGATAACTCGCCACCATGCTCGTTAAGCAGGTCACTTCGATCACGCTCCGGACATAGGGAACTTACACATGTCATTTTGCAACCCAACCACACAATTATAGCTTGGCGATACCAATGACAATCAATGTGCCCGCAAGCGCCTTCTCAAATGAATAAAACCTCGCCGTGTCGTTTAGCAACACCCTCGTGCGTGTACGGGAGATGATGAGGTAATTTCTTAATATTGTTAACATATTTTCCCGGAAATTAGCGGCATTGCCCACAGTCATAACATGTCATAGGTTCTGTCAAAATGGCGGCTCCGACCACGGCCACAACATAACCTTCGGCAAAACGGCGACTTCGAACATAGTCGTAACATCAATTTTAATAAGTTAGTGTGCTAAGTTCGTAGCATTCCGTAACGTTTGACCGTTTCGCTGAGTTAGACAGGTGGCGTTTTCATATAGTTAACTAATTTAGCGTTGTAACTTGTAGTAAATTCTGACTATTTTAGTGTTTCGAAGCGATACCCTTGTCAATCTGTCGTTTTTTTCTTTCTAAATCAACGTGACGATTTTAACGACTCAACGACGTAGAAAGAGGGATGTTTTCTCAACTGTCACCACGTTAGCGTAGTAACTCCGTAACTGTTTATTTTTCCACTTCGGAAAACGTATAACATTTTGATATTTTACGATATGAACGTAGTATACTCTCAATATTCTATCGCTTTAGCTTGAAATCCTTTTCACGTTGTCGTGGTTTACTCAGTTTTACTAAATCAATGAGGTAATTTCTTAACATTGCTACAGTCTGTACGCAAACGGAGAGGTATCTTTTCACAACTAACTGACTGTTCTACAGTTTCGACGCGACAGCGTTGATAAAGTATTGTATTATGCCTTGTCTTAATAAGTCTCCAATGTAATCACCAAAGATTTTACTATCTCAACGAACTAACGTATAGCAAAGTTTGAAAATTCTAACGTTTCGGCTCGATAGCTTCGTCACTTTGTCGTATTTTACTAAGTCATCTTAGTACTTTCGTGACTTTCTATGCGAAAAGCTTTCGATCATAAAACGAGAAACTTGGTGTTTTATCTAACGTCATATAACATTTCCTCACAACATTTAGAAAAATGTTGGGTTAAATTAAAATTTGGCCCAAGCTTGCTGATAAAACCTATTCTGACAAATAGGTATTATAGCACGTTTTCTGTTTATGCTAAACTAAATATTATATACATATGCACATAAAAATGGCGCAATTAATAAAACTCTAAAAAGCACGTACTAGTACTTTCTGCGGTATCCGCACAATATATATATATATATATATATATATATATATATATATATATATATACATGGTGATAGCACTTACAACAAAACTGTATCCTCATAACATGTTAACATTGTCAACTTAATATTGTCAACAGGACCACACAGAAACTATTATGAAAACCTGATCATAACGACAGCACAGCTTATAACACTGTGTCTGCCGTTATTATTGCTGGCACATTTTACGGAAAGCAAATAAAAAATAAGTCAGAGTTGATATCACCAGATTAAGGTTAAATCAATCAGCGTCGCTGGCTCGGTGTCTTATTAAAGTAACGTCCGTCCGGATTTCCATCACAACACCGTTCGTGGTTTTCGTTATAACTTGCGTTATACGGTTGAACATCCAACAGTCGTACATTTTTCTTGACTACTCCCTTTGTTTCGTCTCCTTAGCCCACATCATGCACGGATGACCACGTCGCGCTCGTGACAGTTAGTTGTATGTCTGGTCGTGCTTGTACGTCTGGTCACAACTTTCTTGTCACAACTTGCGGTCTCACGATGACAGGTGACTCCAGTTGGTTAATTGACAATAAACAGCGACTCTCCGGTTATATTTTAACAGAACTGTGTCTGCAGGCAATGAGAGCACAGGTTATGGAACCAAACAAAATGGAAACAGAAGTCACAGTTGAGATTCATGATATATCAATCTGCCTCTTCGTGTTATATCAATCAGCCTCGCCGGCTCAAAACTCTAAAAAGCACCTATTAGTACTTTCTGCGGTATCCGCACATATATATATATATATATATATATATATATATATATATATATATATATATATATATATATATATATATATATATATACGAAACCGACCATTTTGGACCAATCTTCCGACTATTTTGGACCATATTGACATTTTGGACCCGGTGCTCTGGTCCAAAAAAGTCAAAGCCTTTCATAATTAGTAAAAACATGTTTGGTGTGTTTTAATCATATGTATACGTGGTATACTTCTCCGAAATGTTGAAAATAAGTCGTTTTCCTAAAAACGTTGTTTATTTTGACAGTAGTGCAGAGTTAAATATTTTCGTTTTTTTGCATCCCAACCATTTTGGACCCGGTCTAAAACACCTCCAATTGCATTGTTTTGGCGTATATATTAATCCCAAATTTTGTATAAAGTGTCTTGTATTAACTGTCTATGTAGTGTTCAAGTTTAATAGTATTCCACGCAGAAATAAAATAAGTTCGCTATATGATATAAAATATATTTTTTCCATCGGCACGGACGTCGGCGTTATCATGGTGCGAATGTGTGTGTGTTTCCGAAGAGCCGCGATTCCTCGATAAATATTTCAGCATTAGGGTCAGGTAAATACAATTTTTATAAAAAATAAGAAAGCTTGGTTTTTATTTGTTGTTGTTTGTACAGCGAGATAGGCAGAGCGCGTGAATGTGCTAATCAGAGTCGAGCTTATATCGAGGCTTGGCTCTGCCACTGGCAACTTGCTGTAAGTGTAAATAGAACATTTATTTTGCACTGTTCGTTTTTTACTTTAAGTATAACATACAGTGATGATTTAGTTAACTATCATACATGGGATTTACAAGCATCTTCAGGTATGTATAGGAATTCCTTATATGTTACAAATATTTTTAATAAATGGTTTAAACAGACAGACGATGTAACGTGAAGTTGTAGTATTTTGTCTGTACTGGGACCGAGTTGATATTGGCTTTATATTGCTTGCTGTTGTATTGCTGCAAATGACACTGCTAGTCCCTTACGTAGTAATTGTAAACGTAAAATATTATCTTTATGGGTTTATAGTTTAATGTCATTGAAAATACAGCCCTTATTAAATCACATTGGCATTCTCTAATAATGTAGCCCAGACCTGGACTAAATAAAATAAAAATGTGGTACTTGTCTTGTGTGCCTTTCAAAATATTGTCTAAATACCTAGAAACCCACACTTTATAACTATGTTTATTTAAATATATTTCAGGTACAGATGTCTTCAAAAGAGAGGAGTAGTCGCCCCCCAAAAAAAAACTCATGACGATCGATGTACAGGATCATTGGCCACCACTGGATCTGAACTGCAGTCACAAACCACACTGCCACGGAGCTCGTCAGCTCAGAAGCCTAGTGTTCTACAGCCTGAACCAGCCTTTGGTGATGAGCCACTGAGTGGATATTGGTTATTTGACATTCGTCCGCTGGTGAAGTTTGTCGAACAGTTTCCGTGTCCCACCTGTCAGCACAGTGTGTATGATGTAACAGAGTTTGGCGCAGTACTTTTTTTTACATGCAGGGCATGTGGTGCTATTATGAACTTGAAAAACACTTATGGTGAAAACATTAACTTGCATCTCAAGCAGGGTGCTGCCATGAAAGCAGGTTTCTGTGGCATTGACTAAAACAGTTGATGTCAGCTGAAAAGCAAGTAAAAGAAGCAGCCAAGACAGGTAGAAAGAGGAGGCAAGTTGAACAGGCTGGTACAAGCACTAGCTGATGGTAGTTGTGAAACTGGAGCTTTCTAAGTGAAATAGCCTTGTCAGTAGATATGTAGTAAAATATGTACCAAGAATTTAAACACTGTTTTCTCCATTTTTAGCCATGCATGTCAACATATGACAAGATATCTAGAAAGGTTGTTGACTGATGTTGATGAAAATTGACATAGTGTTGAAGCTACAATAGATAATTATTTTAAATATTTGTCTGATCTTGTTTCTTTTAGTTCAGATTAAAATATAATATATTGGCATCATACTATCAAAAATCAACTTATACATTCAGTAATAACAACAAAATTGTGTTTTAAAAATACACTATTATATTTATCTTTGGTGGCCATTTTTTGTCATGTGACTTGTCATAATTGGGTTATTCTATTTTTTGGTTCCGATATATCATTATGCTTCTTTGTCACAAATTTGACATCTTTATGACTTATAACAAGAAAAATAGTTATACCTGACCTTAGGTCGTTTGAGTCGGCATTGTGCCATGTAGTATATGTACACATACTCACATAGAGTAGGACTTAATTCAAGGAGATAATTGTATAACCATTATCAAATTGTGTAAATATATGTATATCTTAATCTGCATCGGAACAGCTTGACAGCTGAAGAAGAATTATGTATAATTCGACTGGTATTTCAAACAATACACACATACCATGCATTCTTGTCAAACAACTCGGAAACAATAAAAAAAAATCACAGCAAACATGGTAGTAGAGTATATCATTTATAATACAGCGTAGGGTCTGGAGAGTCCTAAAACCGTGCTAGTTACTACTGAGGAGCCACCTTTTTAGAAACTTAATTTACAAAATCATTATCATCTGAACAAATTCTTCCAGAAACAAACAAAAAACATTATGAAGATGCCTTTGCACAGCACATATTTTTGTTGTTTGCAGTGTCGCAAATAGTCATACTGTGTATAAAGTTAATAGGTGGTGAAATTTCATGTATTTAGATTTTGCTACATTTAGTGATACTTTGTTGATTTTGAGCAATAATTTATCTTAAAAGTTCTTCGTTTATTAAATAATCTAAATTTTGGTCATGTATATTATAACTGAACATGTTTAGTGTACTTGATATGGTTGTATCGTCAGCATAAATGAGAATGTTAAGCATTTTATTGGCTTGTGCAAAATCATTGATGTATAATAGTAGTCCTATGATTAAACCTTGTGGTACACCTGTTGTTATTGATAGCATATTTGATTTGATGTTGTTAATTTTCATGTATTGTTTATGATTTCTGGTTAGCTGCTGAATAAGTTAAGATTTGTCCCATGTACACCATCATATTTCAGTTTATCAAGTAAAATAATATGATCAGTGGTAACGAAGGACTTGGAAAGATCTAAATAAACATTAATAGGTTTTTCAACTTTATCCAGTTGGGTTATTATTCTATCTATTAATTTTAGTGCCACATATTGTGTTGAATGTTTCAGTCAGAAACTATACTGATGATCAAACAAAAGCTTACAGTCATTAAATAAGATAATAATTGATCAAATATTTGTTCAAGTATTTTTGAAATAGCTGGTAGAAGTGGAATGGGCCTATAATCTTGGATCCATGGATGGAGTGATTACCAAAAAAGTATTCGACTACGAATATGATTACTATGAAAATGCATGAGTACGAGTATTCAGAAAACAAACTTACTCGAGTACGAGTACAATTACATTAGAATGTATTCTTGATCACCGTAAAGGCGACCTTAAAGGAATCTCTTTGTTTCATTCTTTGTCTGTTGTTATGTCATTATCTAATGTTCTAACTGATTACTGCTATCACTATCTGGTTGTGATTATCATTAATAATCAGACGACTTTCTCAGGTATTGAATGAATCATCTAATGTTAGATTGATAATTTAGGTTTTCTGAATGTAGTACAAATATGGTGCATTTAAGAATTTCACATGTCCCATTTTTAAATGTCAATGGCCTAGGTCCGTTTTAGCTACTTCCCATTACAGCTATATGTTTTCCCATTATAGCAACTCGTTAAGTTTAGCAGGCAAACTAGTCCCGTTACAGCTACTTATTTGATTACACAATTCAGGAGGGGACAGCAAGAAGGAGCATTAACTATTTTAGATTAATGTAAGATTTTTACATGAAATGTCTTAATGATGGACGCATTTTAAAGTCATAAGAATTATATATAAATGTAACTATCAGTTAATTGAAATGAAAAATATACCATAAAACACCTGTGCAAAACATATTTTTTAATTACTTGTACAGAGTACAGAATAGCATTTATAAAAAAAAAGTAGTGAAAGTCATAGTGGTGGGATGGCAGCATCATGTTTAGCAAACATGAACTGGAAGATGTGGGATGGTGTTTCCCCAACACTTTCGCGATCTTGGAATTCCATCCCTTGACATGGTTGTTTGCTCTGTAGACATTCCACATGTCCATGGAGATCTTTGAATCATCACCAAGCCGTGTCTCCACAGAGTATTTGTTAAAAGTTATCAGTTGTGGAAGTTTTCTCAGTGGGACACACTTTCATCAAAGCCATCCACCTCTCATGGACATCAACTGGATGGAGATGAAATAGTCAATGCTCCCTTATCTTGTTACATTGTGAAATGGAGAAATAGAAAAGTAGCTATATAGGGACTAGTTCAATTGTCAAACTTAATTAGTAGCTACAACGGGAATAAAAAGTCGCTATGATGAGAAGAAGCTATAATGGTAAAACACCTTACAGTTTACAGTTAAACATAAAATACATGGATTTAGTAGCTAACTGCCCAGACCCAGTCAGGATTCTGGAGCTAGAAATCATGGCCAGTCATTCACACCATACTGACAGAGCAAACAGTACAGGTGGGGGGGGGCTGTGGCATGGCTTCTAAAGCTACTTGTTTTGGGTAAATTAGTTATACTCTTTATTATATCTTCTTCAACGTGCTTAAATGTAAAATTACCCATGAGTGCCTTTATATTTAATATAATTTGGTTTGGACATCACACCAGAAGATCTTGCCAACTTTTATTCCCACATAAACTAAGAGTTGATTTTGACCAATCGTAATATGGCACCTTGCAAGCGGCAAGTGAAGGCAAGGAGGCACTTGGTGTGTAACCACTGCCACAGCTTGGTGCATTTTGCCGTATCGGGGTGCGGAAAAACTTGGACAGAGACAACGGAGGAAGGGTTTACATTCCAATGTTTAGGGTGTTGGAAAGTGGACTGTCTGACAGCAGAGTTAGCTAGGCTAACGTATATTGTGAAGGGGATGGAGAGTGGAGGGAGGGTGATTGCAAGGAAAACAAATGGAGAAAGAACAACAGGAAACATGACATGCAGGAAGGTGACTGGGGAGAAAGTGACAGTAGAGAAGGAAGGAGGGACAAGGGGACAGGAGATAAGAGAAGTAGATGCGACAGTAGGAAAGACGAATGGAAGAAAGGAAGTGAGAGTAAATGTGACCAAACGGAAGTCAATAACAAGGACGATGACAGGAAGAAAAGAGACAGGAAAGAAAGGAACAACAGAGAAAGCGGCAGGGGGAAAAGTCAGCAACCAGGGAGATGCAAAATGGAGGAGCTACTCTGAAGCAGTGATCGAGCGGGCATTGAAAACAGAAAGGGTATTTATGGGAGACTCCATTTTGCGAAAGACAGACAGGACATTAAGCAAAGGAGAAGACGTTGTTGTTTGTCTTCCGGTGGCTAGGCTAGAGCATGTGCCAAGGGGGGTTTATATTAGTACATGTAGGGACGAACAATGCAGACAGGGATGGAACAACCAGGATATTAAAGAGATACAGAGAGTTGGTAGAGACACTGAAGAAGACAAGAGCTGAACAGATCATACT
Organism: Ridgeia piscesae; assembly: GCA_025642075.2. Taxonomy (NCBI): domain Eukaryota; kingdom Metazoa; phylum Annelida; class Polychaeta; order Sabellida; family Siboglinidae; genus Ridgeia; species Ridgeia piscesae. The sequence goes on from JAODUO010002715.1 coordinate 39,151, forward strand.
CTCAGGAATCTTGCCAGTGATGAGGGGAAGGGAAGCACCATCTAGAAACTGCAAGAGGATGGCAATTAACTCACTAGTAGAACAGATGTGTGAAGAAGAAGGAGTTGGATTTGTAGATTTGTGGGGATATTTTGTTGGGAAAGAAGACATGTATATGAGAGATGGCCTCCATCTAAGCGGAAAGGGCGCAGCAGTGTTCTCCGAGAACCTGCTTCGATCGATGGACAATGGAACAGGTTGCAACTTTTTAAACTAGTTTCGCAGGGGGGATACACAGAGAAGCCAAATACTAGAGGCATAGATAAAGATAGCAAAAATAAATCAGCAAAGAACAGCCTGGAAAGCCCTACGGAATTTGGTTATAAATGTGTTTGTTTAAATGCAAGGAGCATAGTAAACAAAAGAAATGAATAAATGAATGAATGAATATTTATTTTTGGAATCGTACAAACAAACAGTATGTATAAACAACAAATGTAACAATCAATTATATCATGTACGATTCCGGGCAGACAGCGGAGCCAATTAAGGTTGTTACCAGTTGGTTTATATAATAATTATTAATACGAAACCATTTCTCATAAATTAAACTGGTCGCTGCCAACCCTACCATAGCTGTATAAACAATGATGTTATAATAATACTTTCACGTGTACCACATACTTATAGTTTTTTGCGATTGATCAGGTGTGTAAAACGTAACATTAATATTCAATTAAGAATGTTCAATTGACATGTATAGCAAACGTGTGGTAATACCAACTACCGACAATGACAAGGATATAATTACATACATATATGAACAAGTATTTTATATTGAATAAGCTTCAGCTAGCTCTTCATACTATTTTACAACAATTGCTTTTAGTGATACAGCAAAACTTTTTATATTGTTTTTTTGCTGGATGGTAAGCGGAATTCTGTTCCATATCAATGGACCTTTACATAAGAAACTGTTAGAAGATTTTACTGTTAGAGAAGTAAAAGGACGTATATGTATATGTGAGGCTTGTCTAGTTTCGTGAATGTGTATGTCATGGGTAAATGTAAAAATATCAGATAAATAATGGGGTAGATTCCTGTGAACATAATTATACATACATTTTCCAATTTCCAGTTCGTATACATCATTCAATTTAATTAATTTTAAGCACGTAAAGAGGGGGTGAGAATGTTCCCAATAACTTCTTTTGAGTATGGAACGAACTATTTTTTTCTGGATAATAAATAATTTTGTTAAGTACGTTTTATATGTAGACCCCCACAAGATGATTCCATATGTCAAGTAAGGGTAAACTAAAGTGTAATAAATTTGTTTTAAGGTGGACACAGGAAGGTAGCTGTTAACTTTTTTGATTACATATAAAGCACTGGTTAATTTATTTTTGCATTTGTTTATGTGTTCGTGCCAATCAAGTTTTTCATCAATATGAAGACCTAGAAATTGTACACACTTCATTCGCTGGATGACTGTATTATACATTGTTAAAATGTTTTTTTCATTCTCAGGACGAGGGGATCTACAGAATAACATGCATTTCGTTTTGGAAATATTTAGAGATAATTTATTTGCACGAAACCAGTCAGCTAATATTTGAAGTTCCTTGTTCATATCTTCGTATATATTAGTAACTTGTTTTCCAGTCTTGTATATAATAGTGTCATCCGCAAATAATATAGTTTTACAATGCTCTACACAAAACGGGAGATAATTTATGTATATTATAAACAGGAGCGGACCAAGTATAGACCCCTGCGGGACGCCGTATGTGATGTCCCGTTGAAGCGAATCGCTATTATTATATTTAACATATTGTTTCCGATTTGACAGATAACTTTTAAACCATTTGAGAGGAGTACCCCTTATTCCATAAAATTCAAGTTTATATAATAAGATTTGGTGATCAATTGTATCGAATGCTTTACTTAAATCTAAGAAAACACTAAGGACCGAGTCTTTATTTTCCAAAGCTTTTATAACATCACTAGTAAGTGCAGTTATTGCATTTATTGCTGAATGTTTTTCACGAAAACCATATTGGTTATTATTTAATATTTTATTAGTTTGAATGAAATGAAGAGTCCTTTTATATACAACTAATCCCAGTATTTTAGAAATTGAAGGTAACAATGATATAGGTCTGTAACTGGAAATGTCGTCTTTAGCGTTTGACTTAATGAACTAAACATTATGGCAGAAGATATTGACCCTCACATAATAGGTATAACTGAATCTTGGGCCACCCCCGATATATCAGATGCCGAATTAGGAATGACAGGATATGTATTGTTTAGGAAAGATAAATTAGGAAGAAGGGGAGGCGGAGTTATTTTATATATTAAAGAATCCATCCAGGCTTACGAAATTAAATTAGAAAAAGAAGCAGAATGTGAAGAAGCTGCCTGGAGTAACATAGTTACAGGAAACTCAACGTTAACTGTTGGGTTAGTGTATCAGAGTCCAAACATAAGTATAGAAGAGAATGAAAAAATACATAACGCTATCAGAGAAGTGAGTAAACGGGACGGAATTATTATGGGGGATTGTAACAATGGGCATATACAGTGGACATCTCTACAGAGTACCGGGAGAGAGGATCAAGAGTTTTTAAATTTAGTACAAGATAGTTTCCTTTCTCAACATGTGTTAGAAGCAACCAGAGGCGAGAACGTGTTAGACATAGTATTGAGCTCACAGAAGGAATTTGTTGATAATGTCAAGATATGTGAGCCACTGGGGTGTAGCGATCTCAACCAGATACATTTTATTATCAAAGTAAAGGGATAACGGAATAGAAAAATAAGGTACAGGAACATTTTTCACAAAGGAAGATATAAGGACATAAGGGAATATTTAGCAAAGATAGACTGGAATAACACACTGAAGAACAAGACAGAAACAGAATGCTGGAATATTTTAAAGAGTAAAATTGACTGCGTCGTTGACAAATTTGTCCCCTTGAATAAACAGGGGAAACGGTCAAAGAAGAAACACCTATCGAAGGAAGCCATTAAAAAAATCAAGTACAAACAAATTATGTGGAAGACATATAGACATACTGGAAGTGAAGAAGACTATAGCATTTATAAAGAAGCACTTAATCAAGCTACAGCTGAAATTAGAAATTCAAAGAGAAGCTACGGGAAAAAAATGGCTTTTAATATAAAACATGACAGCAAGAGTTTTTATGCGTATGTTCGAAGTAAACAGAAAGTTCAGGATAAGGTCGGTCCTCTAGAAGGTAGTGATGGAAACATAATAACAGATGGATTCTTAATGGCAGAAAACCTAAATGAGTACTTTAGTTCAGTGTTTACCAGGGAAGATATAAGTATATTACCAGTACGTGAGACTAAGTTCGAAGGGAGAGAGTTTGACTATTTAGGACATCTAATTGTAACCCCAACAATGGTATCTATGAAAATAAGAGATATGAAGGATAATAAATCACCTGGAGTGGATGGGATTCCTCCCAAATTACTATTGGAAATTGTGGAACAAATCAGCATACCGCTTGCAACAGTGTTCAATTTGTCATTAGAGGAGGGAATAGTCCCATTAGAATGGAAAGAAGCAAACATTATACCATTATTTAAAAAAGGTTCGAGAAACAAGTCAGAGAACAATAGACCAGTGAGTTTAACATCGGTAATTTGCAAACTATTAGAAAGACTAATTAAAGATCACCTGGTTGATTTTCTTGTTAAAAATAAATTGATAAACCCATCTCAACATGTGTTTTTTAAAGCGAGGTCATTTTTAACCATATAATCTACTTAGATTTAAAAAAAGCAAAAGAGTTTAGGAAAATTAAACGTGATGTAGATAGACAGCATTTACAAGATGATCTTAATAAGTTGATAGAATGGTCTGAGAAGTGGCAAATGCTGTTTAATTTTGGAAAGTGTAAGTGCCTCCACACAGGACATGGGAAAGAAGATACACAATATACAATGGGTGGTACTGTACTGAATACTACCTTAAAGGAAAAGGACTTAGGGTTAACTATTAGTGCTGACATGAAGGTATCAGAGCAGTGTGGAATTGCAGCAGCGAAGGGAAACCAAATTCTAGGATTAATTAGGCGAAATATAGTGTACAAAGAAAAAGAACTAATAACACCGCTGTATAAAACAATAGTTAGGCCTCACTTAGAATATTGTATACAAGCATGGAGGCCATATCGCAAGAAGGATATTGATATGCTAGAAAGAGTACAAAACTCAGGAATATTAGTCATGAAATGCGTCTAAAAGAATGTGGTTTAACAACACTAGAAACCAGAAGATTGAGAGGAGATCAGATTGAGGTGTTTAAAATATTGAATGGGTATGAAACTATTGACATAAATATTTTTTCACAGTCAAGGAAGAGATAAGAACTAGAGGACACTGCTTCTTTTACATTAGCAAAGAACCAGTGTAGACTAGATATTAGAAAATGTTCATTTTCACAAAGAACAGTAAAAGAATGGAACATATTATCAGCTGATTGCATAGGTACTAGTAGTGTTAATATATTTTAAAATAAAATCGACATATACCTAAGACGGGCGGGGTATACTTAGATAGATAGGTTGGACTCTCGATAAGCCAAATGGCTTCCTAGTCCATCTGCCATCTAGAGTTGCATCTCTGGGTGGCAATCTTGTTAAATCTCATGGATTTAGATGTATGCACAGACAAGGAAGGAAAGGGAGGTTTGTGTTATGAAAATACATTGATTGAAAATACCTTTCTCGACCCAACAACTAGAAATGTTCTTAATACATAATTATTATTTGCAATAAAACAATTACCATTAATATGTATGACAAGAAATATATCAATCAAATTTGAAAATATACATGTAATAAATAAATAATATTATATAGCGGAATTCCAGCAGCATTTCACCTGAATACCCCATGTCTCATTTTTTTTATTTGGAGACTGCATTATATATCACTATTTGGACTTCTCTCATTACTTTTTAATTTTACTAAGAAGCTACTGTTACACTTCATATGATTTAAATATGACAAGAAGGGGATTGTGCTTTGTATTGTAATCAGTGTACTGATGGTCATACAAAACAAAATAACATCACAGTTTGCTGATACTGAACACATTCATAAAAAACTGAAGTTTTGCTTACCCTTTCATTGTATCAAACCAGCATTGATGAAATTTGTGGATAAGAAAGTGATGCACAGAAGTCTATATGAAAAGGTCAATATTCCTAAGACTATATTTATTTCATGTGACATACGCTTTCTGCCTCATCATGTTCAAAATCATCAGTGTGCGATCAATAAACACCATGGGCTGTTTGTTAACATTCCTGTGGTGATCAATGTGAACAGTTGTCTTGAATGTCATCTGATACAATTTATACTTTGCGTTTGTTTAAATAATTTTCATGAATTATGGCGCATGGCCGGAAGTCACATTTTTGCATTTGCTATGAAAATGTGTCTCAAAACGCTGTATGCGTTGTTTAATTTGAGATATATAACTTTTTAACTAGTGACATGGAATCCTGAGGTGGTCAGTGGGCCCTGATTGTGTATTATAATGATATTAGATAATACATTTATATTGTATTATGTTATATGGATTATGTGGATTGTGTAAATATGTATGCATATATATTATATATGTTTGGCTGAATACAAAGCTCTTTTACAAACCTATACCTGCTTTGTTACCTACAGCAAATGAGTCATGATTCCTTAGAAACAAATTCCTTGTCAAACTTTTAAATAACTTTGTAACACGTTTGTAAATGCTCATTTCCATACAATATCATATGTTTCTGACAATATTTAATATAATATACATCCGTACAATCATGGTGAGGCACAAAGCGATATGTGGCAGAAACCAAATTCTTAACTATACATTTATGACTGTTTTATTGGATTTATAATCACCCAGTCATACAAAGAAAGGTCACTACTACTATCAGAACTTTATTAACTTTGAGGGATCAATCAAAGAAATTAGGACAATACACTGGAGAAAGGTAGACACACATTTTGATTTTCTAGCAGCCATCATTACTCATTCCCTTAAAGCAACACTGTTTCATAACATACAATGTACCCAGCCGCAGGCAAAACAAAATTGTTTGTTTTAAGTCACTGTCAGATGTAGACGTAAGGCCTAGTAAGGGCTCGTTAATGATATGATTTGATCAGTTTTAGATTGTTGAGGAAAATAAGCAAGACACATCAATTCAATGGTAGCAAATTCTTCTACAAATATATGGGTAGCTCTGAAAAGAGCTGTTTTGTTTCTGCACCGACTAATACAAAGATTACCGCCGACGGGGTGTGGGCGATAAAACAGCTCAGTCCTCGCTTTAATGACAAACAAACCCCATGTATGAAACATTTTCACTCCTCTGTGTCATAGTTGTGGCCCAGTTGGGCGATGCTTCATAACGGATTTCACCCCGTCAGTATGGAATCGATACATATTGAAACAGACTTGGAACTGAGCGAAATCACGCAATATTTTCGTACTTCTGAAGTCTGTCCGACATTATTGCACTCGTCCAGCTGTATTCTCATTGGCTGTTTCGCGTGTCCCAAAATAGTCGGTTTAGTAAATACGGAGTGCCAAAATGGTATGAATTTTGCATGATCGTTTGCCGTTGACTTTTTTGGAACCACCATTTTGGACCACAAAAAGTATATTTGTAATAAAAGTACACATTTGTCTTTTACACACATGACAACTTAAAGCTAAGCACTCTTATATGTGTTTTATTAGTTTAGTTAAAAAAAACATTATTATATTCCGTATTTCATTTGGGTCCAAAATAGTTGGAATTTTGGTATATGTCCAAAATGGTTGTTTTGTTATATATTATATATATATATATATATATATATATATATATATATATATATATATATATATATATATATATATATATATCATGGTGTTAGCACCGACAGCAAAACTGTATCCTCATAACATGTTAGCATTGTCAACAGAACCACACAGAAACTATTATGAAAACCTGATCATAACGACAGCACAGCTTATAACACTGTGTCTGCAGTTATTGCTGGCACATTTTACGGAAAGCAAATAAAAAATAAGTCACAGTTGATATTAACGTCCGACCTGATTATCATCACAACACCGTTCGTGGTTTTGTTTACAACTTTATGGGTGACAATCCAACTGTCGTACATTTGTCTTGACTACTTCCTTTGTCTTAGGTCTTGGGCTAACGCAGGAGTTGTTCTTCTCTAGAATTTGTGAGTCCACTACAGGTTACACATTTACCCCCTGTGTGGGATCTTTTACTTCCCCTGGCATAGACACCAGACAGAAGGGACCATCGGCGTTTAGTGTCTCTTCCGAAAGACACAGGCAAATGTGGGGTGAAGAAATTGCCTAAGTTTCGAAACGGCGTTAGGTGGAACTGAACCACCGTCCCTTCGATTGACAGTCCGGCGCTCTACCGCGCGACCACCGCTCTCCTTAGCCCGCAAGCGACGTCATGCTCGGGACAGTTATTTGTATCTCTAGACGTGGTTGCGCGTCTGGTCACAACTTGCTTGTCAACTGAACAACTTGCGGTCTCACGATGAAAGGTGACTCCACTTGTTTAATTGACAATAGACAGCGTATTTCCGGTTATATTTTTAAAAGAACTATGTCTACAGATAATGCGTGCACAGATTATGGAACCAAACAAAATGGAAACAGAAGTCACAGTTGAGATTCGTATTATATCAATCAGTCGCGCCGGCTCAATTCTCATTTAAATCAACGTCCAACCGGACTTCCTTCAACACACCGTCTATTGTCTTGAATATAACTGTGTAATTGAAGGGCCAGAAGTCGTATATTTGTCTTGACCTCTTCTGTTTTCCCGTCTCCTTAGCAAGGGACACCCGTTGACATGCCAGATCTTCGATGACGTACAACGTCGGTCCATCGCCGCTTTCCCGCTAGCGCACGCACGGTTGACCACGTAGTGCTTGCGATTCATGCAAATATGTCACTGGTCGTGGTCTGCAAGTTGCGCGTCAGTAGGTGTCATGTCGGGTCACTTCATAGACCGCTGTACTTGTGCCAATTACTTAGTACTGCCTACGCGCCATTAGACAAGCATACGTAGACGTTACATAGACAACTGTCCCCAGGATCATAACTTGGTTTGGACATCTTACATAGCAACAGAAACGTATGTCTACTCCAAAACGGCATTTTAAAATTGAGCCAGCCCACCCACGTAACTTAGCATTTCAGTAACTTCCTTCAGGCAGGCGTCGCTTGCACGATTATCCGCTTAAATATGCCTACGAGTCGAAGTATTTGCGTAATGAATTAATTTTTAATGCATTTATGTTCCGTGTAATTACAAACGGAACATAACTTGTGTGGCACGTAACATTATATTTTCACATCCGGTCACACGTCCCTAGGTTCTAGGGCATTCGGCTATATTCAGCGACTCTAAAATATAAACAGGCCACGTCCTTGTTTACCTGCTAACTTGCCTTCCACCCGTAGCAGATTATTTTGGAAAGGACTAAGTCTAAATTAAAACATACCATAACTGCAAATAATGATTGTTTGTGCAGTCTCCAGCGTGATTTATGTGTTGAGTGTTTATCGAGAAAACCGAGTCAGTATGATAACAGTCTGTTTCACTGATAAAAGCAATCCCTACTGCGGAAAGGACGCATTGTCAATTTTATACGTTGTACATTGCGTAAGTGTTTATGCCAGGAAGCTGGATGAATACATTTAAACAATCTCATTTGACGGACGTGACCAAATCAAATACTGTTCTCTTCAGCTTAAACGTAATGTTACGGTATACAATAAAAACAAACACTACTGAAATAGTAATACATAACTAAACATGCGATATCCAATCCAAATGTTTTGTATTTCGTATTTTACAATATAGCATGATGAAACTATTGATTGAGAATATTCCGTTTGACTTCGTATTGACCTGATGGCAATGCTGCTGCCCTCAAATCAATAATAAATCAATAGGAATACGACCAATCAATACTGGCATGAGTATAAATTTAAGCGATTATTTTCATATATTGAAGAGTCGGGGTTGACATTACGCAAATATCACAATCTGTCGTGTTTGGTGAACTTCGCCTTGCGCGGCTAGTTGGAGTTTTAGTTGTTTCCAGCACTCGACATGGTTATACCAACTGGCTATAGCATTGTGGCAATAGTAGTTGTAGTAGTATTAGCAGTAGTAGCAATAGTAACAATAGGAGTAGAGTAGTAGTAGGAGTAGTAGTAGTAGTAGTAGTAGTAGTAGTAGTAGTAGTAGTAGTAGTAGTAGTAGTAGTAGTAGTAGGTGGTGGTAGTAGTAGTAGTAGTAGTAGTAGTAGTAGTAGTAGTAGTAGTAGTAGTAGTAGTAGTAGTAGTAGTAGTAGTAGTAGTAGTAGTAGTAGTAGTAGAAGTAGTAGAAGTAGTAGTAGTAGCAGTAGTAGTAATAGTAGTAGTAGTAATTGTAACATTTAATTTTAAAAATCAAGCTCAGACGTGCAACAAACATAAACATTTGGCGTGATTATAAACTAGGAAAGGGTCGTCATTGGGGCATGGAAACGCGGAAAATGTGTGGTGAAAAACTCATTTCAAATTAATTTGTTTTAGTTTTTTACGAAAGGTTTCTGAAAACATAATTTTAAAAGGAGGTGATTCCACATTTTTGGAGCAGCTACAGAGAAAACATGTTTGCTTGTATTGAGCATTGTTTTAGGAACAAAACGTTCTTTGGACGCGGATTATATAAATATCTTAGGAATGTCAGGGGCATGTTACATATTAATTAAGTATGTCGATTGTTGAGAAGAAAACATACGAAAAGTAACAGTAGCTAATTTGGATTTAATTTCTATATACAACTGGAAGCTAGACCAACTGCTTAAGTAGGCCTAGTTATAAACGATCAACTTACATATATCTAGAGCTTCATATAAACTTCAAAACCAGCGAGTACCCTAAACCAGCGGAAATTTCCACAATAAAAACCAAACGTTCTAGTTTTCTTCCGTTTGGCTTTAGTCACTTATATATACATAAAAAGAAATTGTCGTCAATATATGTCGACTATATATATATATATATATATATATATATATATATATATATATATATATATATATATATATATATATATATATATATATATATATATACGCATGTTTGGTACGTACCCGTAGCCAGTTAGAAGCAGAATGCAGCAACGTCGTGTTTTTTTCATATTTCTAACATTCATACCAGAGTTTGACCGTCTTTGGTGCTTGCGCAGAACGAACACCTGCGTACACAGTTGTTCGCACAGGTATTTATCATGCGTTACAACCAGCAGACGCGCTCCTGATTAGTCAATCCCACCACTACACTCTGTTCCGCGTGACCGACGTTTAGCCACCCATCTCACGGTCGGGTCACTGACGCACTGAGCTTCCACAGTAAATTCAGTGCGTCAACTACCACACCCTGAAGTAGCAATGAAGCTTTTGTAGCCACAGTGACTCTAACTCTAGCCCACTTACATATGTGGATTTAACTGAATCTCTAATCACTGAAACATTGTAAATTGTTGCCAGTGAACAGTAGCGACAGCGCCATTTACTGATCAATTAAGATACTTTTAGGCAAACATAGTTGGGTATTATTCGTCAGACCAGCAGTTCTTTGATGGGCATAGTTTCCATTACACCTTAATCTGAGGTCAATTTCCGTAGTGGTTATGAAAAATGTGCAGTGGTAGGCTGCTTTTTATACCAAATAGTGGCACTGGTTAATAACCGCCACTGGTATAACCTTTCAATTGTGCAATCAATTTTTTAACACAAGTCATATATTAAGTTCTTTAATAATTACTGTTATTTCTTTGTTATTACTGTATTGTTATTTAACTAGTTAGGGTTGCTAAACATACTGTCATAAGTGTTAAATAAAGAAATTATTACATTTTATTATCCTTGTATATTTACAGGACTATTAACTTGTTGGCAAACGTGTTATTCATATATATATATATTATATATATATATATATATATATATATATATACATATGAATATATACATATGAATATATATATATATATTCAACCGAGAGAACGTTGTCTTGTGGTCAGCACAAAATCATACAAAAATACAAAAACAGTTATTACTTAGGCAGTCGCAAACACATATTCCCTATATACACTCCGTTGCTGGTGGTGGTGACAAGGTTATACAATTTAAGAAGTTACAAATTAAATACATATAATACATAAATATAAACAAATACTGATTTAAAAACATTATTGTTTAAGAACATTTGTAAAACCTACTAAAATCATGAAAATAAAATATATAACTAGGATTTATTGTAATTTTGATATGTATCTGTATATATATATATATATATATATATATATATATATATATATATATATATATATATATATAAGGCTAAATGCTGCATGGGGAGACCACTGCATATAAGAACGCCTACAGGAGACCGGCCGTATATTTTTATTTAACTGATTTGTCAATGATGTCTAATTGGAATAAAACACATTTACATTACGTACTAAAATATGGTTATGATATTTTAATAAATAACATAAATACAAAACAAATCGGTCTCCTTAAAAACGTGATGCATAGATGCCGCGTATGGGAGACCGGTGTTACCGAAAGTTAGACGTGTTTGCGGCAGTATGTATCCCGTCGGCATAGGATATTGAATACAACCCTAACAATAACAACATAAATACATGTATATACAGATACACACATTTACACTTGCGTGGTTTGTTTTTGAGCATGTTGGCGAATTTACAGAATCTTAGTAAACTGCAGTCGTAGTCTCAGGCAGTGTGTTATTGACGTTGGACTTTTACAAACGCAGTCACAGTCACTGACATGAAAGTGTCGATGACGAAGCCCCTTATTCCGCTTGGCTTTGCCGTGAATCGTATCAGGGGAATTGATGTATAACGTGTATTAATACACCGACTACAGCCGTTGTATATATATATATATATATATATATATATATATATATATGCGAATATGTTTATATAAATTATAAACAATGTCAGTGTTTCGAGGGCGAGCACAATAATCGCCGTTTAAATTTTGTAAAGGAATATTAAATAAATATACTATTTCGTGTGATATATGTGCCAGATCTCTAACAGCAGGCACTGTAAAGATGTGTTACATAAGTTTGTTTATATAAATATATTTACGAAAATATACATGCGGAACCTAGGTCGCATCATTTCCATAGAACATGGTAACAATATTCACTACCGCTGTCGTATATGTCTTAGTGAGTGGCCCAATCGGTAGTGTTTCACTTTGAGTCATAACATCTCACAATCAAATCCCGGCATATACTTTTTATAAATGGTACTTTTAGAAATTTGTAATTTAAGTTTGTATGTGGTTCCATTAAAGACAAAGAAATAAATTGAAAAGGTTTGCCAAGGAATAAAGTGTAAAGGCTTTGAGCAATCCTGATGATTGGATGGTGGCTTATAAGAACTTTCATATATATATATATATATATATATATATATATATATATATATATATATATATATATATATATATATATATATATATATATATAAAGACCCGCTTTTACAATCTTCATATCAGGGTTTTGTTTACTTCCAGAAATGGCTCAAGTCTGGTGGACAGCTGCTGATCACAGACTACTGCTGTAAGGAGGGGCTTCATTCAGACGACTTCTCGAAATATGTCACCCAGCGAAGATACCACCTGCTGTCCCCCGCCCAGTATGGCAAGGTACTGTACTGCCACATGCCCCACCCGAAAATATGTCATCCCCAACACACATCATTGCAACACGTGTACATTACCTCTGGCAGATCTCATCCACGTTGTACGGAAGTCAACTGAATCAAATTCTTTATCATCCAAGTCAAAGCTGTCATGTTCAAGGAATCCCAATGTCGTTACCCAACCAGAACTTTTTGCAAGTGATATTAATGGCTGCGTGTGTTCTCAGAGAGCAAGGGGATAGTTCCACTGATATAATCTGCAGCACATGAGGGTGACGCTGTAAAAATTACTGTTTCATTGCTCTGACAATCATTTTGCTCTGACACGCAATTTATGCCAGCTGGTAAAAAATGCAAAAACTATTTATACTTAAATACATTTACTAAAACATTTCTACAGGTATTTAAAATACACATTTTTCTTCAGAAATGACATGATTTCTCACAACTCTTTTTCCCTGAAAGCATTATGCTGGTGATACGATATCAACTG
>JAODUO010002716.1:0-12500 GCA_025642075.2 Ridgeia piscesae
CTGTACAATTCACATAAATCATCCATCAACATTTAATTTATATAATGAAAAGTATCTGATAGACCAGGGCTCGAAATTCGTTAAATTATCTACTTGTCTGGCGGAAGCAAAATTTCACATGCCCATGCAACAATTGAGTTATCCCAGGAACAAATAAATTTCAAAACCTATTTCTCTGTAATTTGTTATGCCAATTTAAATAACTTCTGTAATACTAACATATGTAACCCATATACACTAGAATGATGATGCTAATGATAATGACAATTACAATGTACCAGGTACATGTAGATGGACACATGGAGATAGTATTGTGAAGATAAACAGAGAACACATACTTGTGTTCAACTGCCAATAAGATCTCATTTTTTTTAGTTTTGTGTTTGTTTAGCGAGAGAAGTACATTTATTGAAGACATTTACTATAATTATGTGACATGTTTTAGAGAGTGGACTGTTAAGTAATGATTACAAATCCTATCTGCAAACAGCTAAGTTTTCCCATGAAACATAAGTAGTAGCAATTTCACTTGTCCGGTGGCAAATTCAGTTGTCGTGGGCCAGCGGACAAGTGGAATATTGAGCCCTGTAGACGTACCATAGGTCTGAGGCTAGGTCACACCTGTAGGTTGTTTAAAAGTATTCTTTGGATATTTCCGTACATAGAAAGAGACTAACCTGATAAATCCATCTGCAGTGGCACCCCGCCCTCTATCACTTTGGTGGTGTTGATGCTGGGGTTAGTCCCTATTTGGGGGTTGTCGATTGCCCCCGCAATACTGTACCCAAGGCTGAAGCTGCCCTATATGCAAAAATAACACATAACATTTTTTTTTGAAGTGCAGTTTTATTAAAGTTTCTAAATGTTTTTTATACACAGGAAATAAAACCGGCAAATTCAATTAAAGTGTACTTAAATTATGTAAACCAAATTTGTTGTCAAACTGTTAAAGTAAAACAAAACAAGGCATTACATTATTTAACAACAAATTATCAATACCATCAATTTGAGTAATATTTCTGTAGAAATTTGGTATAATCATAACAAAACAGAAAATACAATCAGTACAGGGTTTGTCCTAGGGAAACAAAATGGTCAAGTAATTCCATAGTGAAAACACCACAAGCTCTTCAGGAAATGTTTACAATTTAAAACACCTTGCATGACAAATAGTTCATGTAAAAAGCTTAAAATATGTATCAGCGGAGGAGAATTGCCAGAGCAATTAGTGGTACCTATTAACCTTAGCACAGTGTAGCTATGGCTAGTGTTCTTGAACATGTCATAAACAATGCAGACATTTTTATTGCTATGCATTCCAAGGAACAAATGGTATGTAAATTAATATTTTTTTTAGAAATATTGGTGATCTTTAATTTAACTGTAATGAACAGAAAGTGAAGATGTGAGCTAGGTGTTAAGTGTGAAACGTGTGGTTGAGTACCCTCTCCAAATGAATATATTCGCCAACTTCCAGTCACTCTTGTTTGCTGCCATGGATGCATCTCCGTTCCTCTACAATGTCACAAACACATAATCATCACAAATTTAATTCACAGCGGTAACACATAAAAAATAAATTAAGTAAAATGTTGCTTCTTCCAATGGACAGTTCTGGTGGTCAGTTGGTATAAAACTTATAAACAGTTGTAATTTCTCTAGACAAGAAGCCGTCACACAACTAGTAACTCTAAAAGTTAATGACAGTACACAACAATAGACAACATTTTGGCCACCATGTTGTTTGTATGCAGGCAACAAGGGGGATCCACCAGGTGGACAGGACGCAGACCCGGGATGGTCAAGTTATATACACAAAGTCAGGTCTAGTGTAAGTGACCAACCAGTGTCCACCCCACTTGCTGGATGGGCAAATGACCACTGGACAGACAGGCCCAGTGTCTGCTCAACACTGATGGTGGGCTCATTACGTGATAGGTATCATTTGGCTACATCTGTTGAATTGCCTGTCTGATCATATAATATTATATTTAGTCTGATAATCCCAACCACACAACTTCACATACAAATATTCATATATATATATATACACATGCGCACGCGCGCGCGCGCACACACACACACACACTCAAGCACATATTAGCACACTGCGACACAGTGAACCAGTCTCTCAAGATACAGGACCAAGTTTTATTCTTCTGTCACTGCATATGATGGACCATGTTTTCACTTGCAACATTATGGAAAATGGTCTCTGGTGATGTTATGGACTATGGTCTGTCTTGTTGCAAAGTGGAACGCTGTACATTTGGTAACAAATGTTGTGCTGTGATATCATATATGTATTGTGTGATATAATTTTTTGATCCATGTAATGAGGTTGATCCTCTGTCACAGACTGAGTTCTATAATAATTATTTATTATATATAAGGCATATGTCCCAAACTAGTTAGCCTCCATCGTCAGAAGTTTGTTTGATTTTGATTTCCTGAAGGTTATATACTGTGCAGGGGGGCTCTCCTTTGGCTACATCTGGTTGAATTGTTCCTATCTCTGACCACGTCAGCCAATACAATATGTACTAAGATCATCCCAACATTCCAACAACTGTGCCAGGAATTGACATATACAGATGTAACTACTCTCTTGAAAGACAGCCTTCAAATTTAAGTCCACTGACAGGTTCAAACATGCACCGTACAATCAGGGCATGTGTTGCCATAGTCATGTTAGCTGCATCGTTTTGACCCAAAGTACTAAAGGTCCTGAAGATTATTACACCCAAATTGGCTGCTGTCTTTCAGAAGCAAAAGGGCACATCTTTACTCTTTGGAACTATGATGAGTCTGCGGAGTATTCAGTTTCCCACATGGACACACAGAAGCTAGAGAAGGCATTCATCCACAATTTGGCTATTGGACGTAAACTACGAGCTGTCGACCATGCAGAAGCCAAGTGCTTGGCAGAGCATCTATGCTATAGTGGAATTTAATCCAAGCCAAGGCAACATATCATATCATGACATAGTCATAGATAGACAGTCAGACGACAGCCATGGACGGTCTTTCTGGGTGGTTGGCTGTCTGTGTGCTAATAAAATGAGACACGATATCAACAATTATGTTGCCGTGGAACAGAAGACAACAAGAACTAAAGAAACAACCTTACAAGGCCTGCGTGTAAATTTGTCAGGCTAAAATGCTTTTAGAGGTCTTAATTTCAAATTACACGGGCTCAGCATCAAACAGATGACGAACGACGGCTATTTCCCATCTCAGAAAGAACACATCGATCTTTTGGAGGGGTAACTAAAAATATTTGCTCTAACACCACCTCGTAATACTGCACTGTGCGCCTGTAATGAGCGATATTCCGGATAAACCGAGTTTGTTTATGCAGATAACATCATCTTTTCTACATCAAAGGGGCGCTAAGACGCAATGTATGTCAAACAAAAATGCCTGGTATGATGCCGAATAATTGAATAACAATGATATATTAAATACAAGCAAAATACAGTTACAACGGCAGCATTTAGTAAGGGCTTGGTCCGGATTCTATACGCAATTTGACAGAACGTTCGAAATTGGCGCGAAATTGCATTTACCCGAGTCTTTGTTGTGCGGAAACATTATGTAACGATGGTTTTTATTGGCTAATCCATCCACGGAGGACTTGGTGACCGAGGCTTTTATTGGAGAAATTTAATTAGACTAACATTAATCGCGCAGTAACTAAATTTTAATATTTGATTGATTATAAATAATCACCCTGCCATCTAGTAGATAATAAAACAACCATCATCCTTGTGAAATCATTCGCCAGATGGCGCAATAATCAGTAAGCGAATGCGTGTTTTTGTGTGTCGTAAGCGTGCAGTACATTTTTATACCACAACGAATGACTAAAATTTAAAATAAATCAGCCAGTTAACGTATAGAATGTATATTTGGCGTTAATATACACGGGTAGGTAATCTTGTATTACGTAGAAGTACAGTTTTCTGTATATTAAACGACATTCTCCTCTTTCAAAAATGGCGTAAAGCGCGGATGGGTGAGAAGAGCAATGAAGTTCATTCGCCTGTCTTCAGGAGTGTCATGTGCACAGGCGTCAATAGTTTCTTTTTTCTGTTTCAATTATTATTGTTAACGTCACCAAATCTAACGGGGTAATCTTCTAGTTAACTGGCCTAAATTATTAGGGCGTTTTCAAAGCGTTTTACCATATTTTTTCGATGTGTAGATGTTCGGAATGTCATTCTACATCACTTCTGATACAATTAACTTATTAAGTCAGATATTAATTTTTTTAATTGTGTTTTAGAGCAATTTAACCCCATCGAGTCAATATAAATAAGACGATGTCACAGGGCGCTAGCGGTTGGCGCCTGCCAGACGCATCAGAGCCGCAAAGGCGATATCACACGGGCAGTTACTGGTCACTTGGTGTCGGTCCCAGTGCTATAGTTACCAGCACGTCAACATTAATACTTTTAATCGACTTACCATAATTACATTTTGCCAGATTAGTTTGCTTAACAGCTGGTTCCTCAATGTAGCGCAGATGTAAACAACCACTAAAAGGGTGCAAAACCCAAATACCTCTCAACACAACTCAAACAAACGTGCATTTCTTCACAGTTTAATGTGAACAGAACAAACACAAATTACTGTAAATTAGCTACACATATACACACTTAATCTTTAATTAAAACACTATCAAAGTATCATATGTATACACAATTTAGATTATATTAACCTTGGTAACATTACTCAACAGCTTAGATCAACCCTGTTAATAGGGTGCTAGTACCAACATAAAAGGCATCTACAGATACCTTTATTCCCAGTGGGGCATTACATGTCAAATCAATCAAAAACAGGCTGAAATTTACATGACCGTCTTCAATTTTTATGAAATTTGATGTGTTGGTTTATGATCATGAGTCCCACCAATTTTTAGGTCAATCTGACCTTCAGGTCCAGAGATAGAGGTCATCAAACTTTGACCATACCTTGATACCTGACGACCTTGCAGGTGTCGTAACTCCACTTCTAGGTGCCCTACACTTGTGATAGTGGTGTCATTTTAAAGCTACCTATTTAGACAACAATTCATCTACCAAAATGTTTAAAACATATTTTTAAATGCTTTGACCTAACCTTGCAAAAAACTTGTAATCTCCGATTCCGCAGGATTTTTTATGTTGAAGCATACATATATGGCAAGAATCTGTAGAAGTTTTATTGTGCGCAATTGAATGCTTCAGGAGTTATAAATTTTAAAAACATTTCTTGAACATCATTAATGCTGAAATATAGGCCAATAAGTAGTCATAATGCTCTGTTAGCATGGAAATGATGGCTAACATTCTAGATTTTGTTGTTGCTGTTATCACCATTACTATCCAGTATCAACACATTGATGTCATTATGTGCTGGTGTACTTTGCGTGTGTATGCATGCATGCATGTGAGCGTGCATGTGTAAAACATCTTGCCAAAAATTGAGTGAAACTAACTTGTCCAGGATAAATTTTAAAGAAAAAATTGTGTGTATTAATTCATATTCATGAATGTATGTTACAAACCAACCATATTTTAGATCAATCTGGCGATCATCATGGTGTTATAGTCACGGTCAGGTCATTTTTATGACCTTTATCTCTTATGTTTAAACTGATTGACTGACCAAGTGACAAATTGATTGACTAATTGATTGACTTCGATTGCCTGATTGACTAATTTATTGACTTATTGATTGATTTACTGATTTAATGGATGACTGATTTATTGATGACATAACTGATTGATTAACTGTTTTTATTGACTAACTAATCTAAGTGACCGACCAATCAATTTATTGACAGGGTGAATGAATGACTGATTGTCACACATCTAAATTCCCGCTGGACTGTCGTGGCGACCTGGAATACCTGGCGTACCTGGACTCAAGGGTAAGTTGTTGTGTTGTCTTATCTTGGCTCAAGGGTAATTTGTTGATCGATCTTACCTGGACTCATTGGTAAGTTGTTTGATCTTACCTGAATTTAAAGATAAGTTTTTATCTGACCTCAAAGAGAATTTGTATTGTGTCATCTAGACCGAAGTGTAAGTTGTTATGTTGTTATTTTTGCTCTGTGACAGTATGACAGACACATAACGTCTTTGTGACAAACACATGCTAGCTATATGCAGACATGTGACAGCTATATGACAAACACATGCTAGCTATATGACAGACATGTCACGCTGTATGACATATATGTGACAGCTGTATGACACATGTGTGACATCTATGTGACAAACTTATGACACCTTTATGATGAACACATGATAACTATACAACTAACGTGTATGTGACAACTGCATGTTATACATGCAGCAGCTATATGACATATATGTGACATTTGTATGATGTGACAGCTATATGACATACACTTCAAAACTGTATGACAGACATATGACGTCTGTATGACATACACGTGACAGTGTTGACACTTGTGTGACAGGTGACTCTGGGGGCTCGTGCCTGCAGTGTGTGCCAGGCAGCAAGGGGGAGAAGGGAGACGCGGGCAGGGATGGCCTGCCTGGGACCATGGGAGAGAAGGGCTATAGGGGAGACATTGGGCCACAGGGCAGTCCCGGAGACGACGGACTGCCAGGGATGCCAGGCAGAGTGGGAGACCAGTGTACTGACTGGTGTACTGACCAGTATACTGCGGCTAATGTACTGATTGGTGTATTGACCAATGTACTGACCAATGTATTGACCGGTGTACTGGCCAGTGTACTGACCGATATACTAACCAGTGTACTGACCGGTGTACTGACCAATGCACTGAAAAGTATACCAACCGATATACTGAACAGCTGGTATCCAGACATTTCGGTAAAGGACACTTTGGTAATGGACGTTTTGGTAACTGACATTTCGGTAACAGGACATTTCGGTCACAGGACATTTCGGTAACAGGACATTTCGGTAATAGGACATTTTGGTAACAGACATTTTGGTAATAGGACATCTTGGTAACCTACATTTTGGTAGCATGGCATTTTGGTAAAACCAATAAATATTCTATAAAGGCATATTTTTTTAAAGAAATTACCTCTAGCTTCATTGGTTCAGGACAGTGGTTGTGGTCAATTTTTAACACTGGATATGCTGGTAGCAAGTCTGTGTATGCACTAGCAGGGCAGAGCTTGCTTGCACGACATGTACAATGCCACCTTATCATGTCATTTTTCTCTGTATGCTTGGTATAGCCATTCCACAATAGCTTTGCTTTTCCCCTGGTTGTTGTTGATAGCTCCATGTTCACATGTATAGCTTCACCTTATGTGTGTCTGGATTTAAATGTGTCCTGCTAGCCAGTGATTTGCTGTAGTGGTTGAACACTTTAGCCACCACCACTGCTATTTGGAAGCCATGTTCCCTTCAGAGGCAAGCACTACTTTACACCTTGCCTGACTACTGGTAGAAAGCTAAGTTCCATGTCTGGACCATCCTAATTTACAAATGGTTTAACTGACTGACATCTCAACAGGTTGCCTCCTAATATGGCACACTGGACTCTGATTATTTTCAGTAGTTTTACCGAAATGTCTTAATTGTTACCGAAATTTGTTACCGAAATGTCTAGTTACCGAAATGTCTAGTTACCGAAATGTCTAGTTACTGAAATGTCCTGTTACCAAAATGTCCATTACCAAAGTGTCCTTTACCAAAATGTCATGGATCCCCTGAACAGTATACTGACCAGTGGATTAGTTCTATCTACCGTACTCGTTCTATTAAAGGGAAGGTGTCTAGTTTTTGTGTCAACAGTATTCGTTGTTTTGTGTAGTTTTGCTGTCTACTGTGCTATTAAAAAGGGAGGGTGTCTACAATATATGTTGTATTCAAGGTTGGTATCTACCCTACTCAGTCTAGTATACGGCCTTCTCCTCTATCTGAAATTAACCAGTGGAAACATTAAACATCAAAGGGTATTATTTCCAATAAAGCAGTTTTAAAATGGAATATTTTGTTTATGATTTGAATGTGTTTCAGGGAGCACCAGGAGTGTCAGGACCAGTGGGACCAAAGGGACAGAAGGGAACATGTGCGAGGGCTGAAACCCTGCCTGGCCTCCCAGGTGGGTATTAACCCTTTGTGTCAGTGACACCTCCTCACATGTTGACCATTTACTTAGATTGTAATCAAGATCTTATCAGAAGCACAACATAATAAGTTGGAGAACAAACACATTATATGGAATATGTACTGGGAGGAAATCACATGGAATATGTACTGAAAGGAAATCACATGGAATATATACTGAGGAAATCACAAGGCATATGTACTGAAAGGAAATCACATTGAATATGTACTGAGGAAATCACATGGAATATGTACTGAAAGGAAATCACATTGAATATGTACTGAGGAAATCACAAGGCATATGTACTGAAAGGAAATCACATGGAATATGTACTGAGGAAATCACATGGAATATGTACTGAAAGGAAATCACATTGAATATGTACTGAGGAAATCACATGGAATATGTACTGAGGAAATCACAAGGAATATATACTGAGGAAATCACATGGAATATGTATTGAAAGGAAATCACATGGAATATGTACTGAGGAAATCACAAGGAATATATACTGAGGAAATCACATGGAATATGTACTGAGGAAATCACAAGGAATATATACTGAGGAAATCACATGGAATATGTACTGAAAGGAAATCACATGGAATATGTACTGAGAGGAAATCACATGGAATATGTACTGAAAGGAAATCACATGGAATATGTACTGAGAGGAAATCAAATGGAATATGTACTGAAAGGAAATCACATGGAATATGTACTGAGGAAATCACATGGAATATGTACTGAAAGGAAATCACATGGAATATGTACTGAGGAAATCACATGGAATATGTACTGAGGAAATCACATGGAATATGTACTGAAAGGAAATCACATGGAATATGTACTGAAAGGAAATCACATGGAATATGTACTGAGAGTAAATTACTTTAATTACTTGAAATTCAATAAAGCCCATTTTTCAGTCGGACAGAAATAATTATGTTGGAAGTCACTGTAGTCATTCACCATGACAACACTGAGCATACCAGATAAGCTAATATCCACTAACAGGTGGTCAGTCATCACCTCTGACTGCAATTAGCAACAACAGGCCTTTTTGGGCAGTGGCCTGCCTGTCTTTTGATCTCTTGGCTTCAATGCCCCTAGCCCTGTTGTAACCAGCCCTGCTAGGTGGCATCTGCTCAGGCTATTGTGTCAGTGCCTCAGTGGTGGTGCAAAGTGATAAGAAATATTTGCTTGAGGGAAGGAAGTGGCATCCCAAGCCAGGTAGGATCTTCAATTGCTTTACACTGTTGTAGTTCTATAGCTTACCACATTGGGTAATTGAGTATCCTGCCAGACATTTCCATTACTCATTAATATGGTATACATTAAATAGACACCAGGCAACACTCATCCATTGAGGGAAATCTGTATTAGAACCCCTCAAGAATTGTTTTACTTTTGTTATTAAATACCTATTAATATAGTACAGCCAATATCTTGTAACAAATGTTATGATAAATACATTGGATATGGTTATCAAGAAATGAAAAGTTTCTGCTAAGAGTCAGCAATGCCAATGTGAGATCATTCAGGCTTGTTTAGTAATATTTACACAGATTAGCATCTGTGGGTGCTGGGCAGTAAAACTGGGCACCACCAGCCTGCTAAATGACTTTGTGTGTTAGAGAAGGTCTGGCTGAGATAAGCAAGCCCTTTGTCCAAGCCAGGTATCCCAAATTAAATAGGTCTCCTTTGGAGTTGTTCAAACATGTATGCAAGACCAAACCTTTGTATTAACTAGACAGTGTCTGATTAACATTATTTTGTGACCTTATTTTCAGTGAGTTTCCTAGGCAAAACTAATTTCTTTGTGACTTCTTTTATAGTGAATTATTCTATGTACATTCTAATGAATGACTAAAGCTGGCAGGGCAAAACAACAAAACAGTAAAATATTATGAATGTTTTCAACACTGTTGCCAAACTGTTCTGTTACCAGAATGCTCACCAGAATTACCAAAACGTCATGGTTAGCACATAGTGAAGCGCGCGCGCGCGTGCACACACACACACACACATCTAGTTGCATACGCACACATGTATACACGCATGCACAGCATATATTCATCGCACACGTGCAGTCGTGCAAGCAACACACAGTGTCACACACACAAAGAACTATCAGGTAATCCACCAACTAACTAATAGGCACACACAATGTGCACATTTTGAGAGAAACTGCGCGGGCTGAAAAAGCTGAGCCCGCCCCGCAACTATATCATTCAGCCCGCACCCGCCCAACCCCGCATATTTTGCCATATCCTGGCCCGCAGCCCTCCCCTCGGATACCAGCCCACGGGGGCCCGCAGCCCGGCCCGCACCGCACTGGTCTAGCCCGCACCGCCCGTGGGGGCTGCGGGCCCCCGCGGGGTGCCGGCCGAAACCCATGGAATATGTACTGAGAGGAAATCACATGGAATATGTACTGAGAGGAAATCACATGGAATATGTACTGAGAGGAAATCACATGGAATATGTACTGAGAGGAAATCACAAAAAGGCACATGGAATATGTACTGAGAGGAAATCACAAGGAATATGTACTGAGAGGAAATCACATGGAATATGTACTGAGAGGAAATCACAAGGAATATGTACTGAGAAGAAATCACAAGGAATATGTACTGAGAGGAAATCACATGGAATATGTACTGAGAGGAAATCACAAGGAATATGTACTGAGAGGAAATCACATGGAATATGTACTGAGAGGAAATCACATGGAATATGTACTGAGAGGAAATCACATGGAATATGTACTGAGAGGAAATCACATGGAATATGTACTGAGAGGAAATCACATGGAATATGTACTGAGAGGAAATCACATGGAATATGTACTGAGAGGAAATCACAAGGAATATGTACTGAGAGGAAATCACATGGAATATGTACTGAGAGGAAATCACAAGGAATATGTACTGAGAGGAAATCACAAGGAATATGTACTGAGAGGAAATCACATGGAATATGTACTGAGAGGAAATCACATGGAATATGTACTGAGAGGAAATCACAAGGAATATGTACTAACCGGAAATTACAAAGAATTTTTTTTCTTTCTTCTGCATGAAATTATGAAACGTTTTTAAATTAAAATGTACAATGTGGGAAACAGAATGATGCATTTTATAGCAAACTGTTTAATCTCTGTAATAGAGATAATATTACTATGAATATATTACAGAGTATTGTGAAGAGCCTAACATAGACGTGGTAATAACAGACCTTGTTATCTATGTAGTAGAAATAATATACAACTAATATATTGCAGAGTGTTGTGTAGAGAGAGCATAATGTACCTGGTAATAACATATATTATCTCTACAGTAGAAATAATATAACTAATATATTACAAAGAGCATAACTTACCTGACTTAATGGACCATATTATTATCTCTGTGGTAGAGATAGTATAACTAATATAGTACAGTGCTATAAATAGCTTAACTTACCTGCTAATAGCATACCATAATTTTCAATTACATAACCAAAAGTGCTAATAATAAATAATTTGAAAATAAAATAATAATTCCCTGCCACTTTTGTGTCCCCTGTACATGTGTTACTGTCAAACAATGTTCCTCCCAACATGTTCCCTCAAACTTTTCCCGTCTTTCCGCCAGGCTTGAAAGGAGACTTTGGAGAGCCGGGGTTGGATGGATTGCCAGGCCTTCCTGGACGCATGGGACCACCAGGGCCTCAGGGCCATTAGTTATTATAGATGTTACAACTATTATATAGTTATTACACCTGTTACATGTATTACAGTCATTACATCCTTTACACATATTACATTTATTACATATGTTAGATCTATTACAGTCATTATGTATGTTACAACTATTACAGTCATTACACAACTATTTACATTTCTTACATCCTTTACAACCATTACATTCATTACACCTATTACAACTCATACAGTCAATACATCATTTACAACTATTACAGTTATTACATCTGATAAACTTATTATATTCATTACAGCCATTACACATGTTACAACTATAACATTCATTACATCCTTTATAACTATTACAGTCACTACATCCGTTACACAAATTTTATGCCATTACACCTATTACATTTATTACATATGTTACAACTATTACCGTCATTACATCCATTATAACTATTACAACCATTACAACTAGTACATTCATTACATCGATTGCAACTATTACAGTCATTACATATGTTACAGTTATTAGTTATTATATGTTACAACTATTACAGTTATTATATGTTACAACTATTACAGTTATTATACCTGTTACACATATTAGTCATTACATCATTTACACATATTACACATGTTACAACTATTACAGTCATTACATCCGTTACAGATATTATAGTCATTCCACCCTTTACA
>JAODUO010002716.1:17500-20590 GCA_025642075.2 Ridgeia piscesae
CATTCCTTGTGGTTCTTCTTCTTGTGGCCCAAGACTTTGGTAGCTACTTCGACATAGGTCTTCTTGATGGTGTCCCACTTGTTGGTAGCGTCGTGATCAGTCTCCTCTGATGTGTCTGTTAATGCATTGAAGCGGTTTCTCAGCTCCAAAACGAACTCCTGTTTGGTGACTGGGCATGCGAGTCTTGTGACATCTAGTTGTTTACGTCGCTGACTCTCTGGTACCACTTTGTGAAGCTTCAACTTGACGCGTGCGGTTACCAAATAGTGGTCACTATAAATGTCAGCTCCACGGCAAACTCTCACATCTTGAAGGGACCTACGCCATTTTCCATTGATGATAATGTGGTCGATTTGATTGCTTGTCCTACCATCAGGTGATTTCCAGGTGAGCTTGTGGATGTCCCGGTGTGCAAAGATGGTACCTCCAATTACATAGTTGTTGTTCAAGCAGTAGTCAACAAGGCGTTCACCATTGTCATTCATCACGCCACAACCATGTTTGCCCATGGCTCTTTCGCAGTTGGAGTTATCAGAACCAACTTTGGCATTCATGTCTCCGATGATCAGTAGCATGTCATGTTGTGGCACTTTGGCGGCTGCTTGTTGCAGCTGTTCGTACCAGTCTTCCTTGTCCTCTTTGTCAGATTCATTGGTTGGGGCGTAACACAGAATGATTGTAAGCTTGCAGTGTTTGGAGTTGAAGCGTGCTTTCATTATCCTATCGCTGATCGGTTCCCATTCCAGCAAGGTGTTGGCCTTCTGTTTGGAGATTACAACCACTACACCACGGATGTGTCCTGAGTATAGTACGATTGAACCATCATGGCTCACCTGTCGCCCGGACCCAGTCCATCGACACTCACTAACCCCTAGGATGTCCAGTCTGTATCTTTTCATCTCACGGATGACTTGTGCTAACTTTGAGGCCTCGTTCATTGTACGGACATTCCATGTCCCTATGCTGATCTTAGTTTTGGGCCCGAGCAAACTATCTGTCGCACACCTGCCTTCCTGGTGTAGGCTTTCAGCAGGTGTGGTCATACTGCCAGGCTGGCTCAAGTCTGCTATGGGGCCCCTTGTAGTAGTTTCCATTGTTGTAGTTTCCGTAACATAATTTATTTTATAGGGTTAGCCCCACGCCCAACCCCCAACCTGGAGGACCAGGTGCTGGGTTTCGTCTGGTCCCTCCCCTGAGACCTGCCCGGCTTCGTTAAACCTGCCAGGGGCTCTAGCCCCCGCCGGTATAGCTCCCAGAGTCCTTGAGATACGCAAGCCTCCTCACCACCAACAAGGTACCAGCACGGAGAGGAAGCGAGGGTATCAGCTCCAATATTATTGGTTTTCATTTAGTAACATGTCTTATGACTACAACATGCTTGTTGAAGGTTTACTGCCGGCCAGTTTGTGTTTAGTTATCTTATTAAGATTGGAACAATGGTCGCAATTTGAAATATTCCGCCTGCATCACATTCAACCATTAAACAAAACAGCCAGTTTAAAAAAAACATTGGTAATAATGCAGAGGCGAGCAGAGTTAACTGCAATACCCTTTGATGTTGAACTTTCCCATGTTCTAGGCAGCAGACTTCCCATTACAGATTACTGCCCGGCAAATTCTGGGCAGAGGAGCTGACCCTCCCTTTAAATATATAATAGAGAAGTCATTTTAACTCTACTGCGCGGACCGTCCAAAACTGCCCCACCCCTCCAAAACCACCCAGTAAACTCACAGTTCATGGTCCTTCTTCAGATCCTTCTTTTACATTAACCAGCCAGCTCAAACTGCTGATCTAAGCTCTGTGTAGGTCATGGAAACAGGTGGTATCCCCATCTTGTTAAAAAAAAATTCATTTGTGAATTAAGTGGGTTTATTTGGAAGTATGTTGAGGTGTGTTCGTCTAGTTTACCTCCGACATCGTCACGTTGACGTTGTTTACAAAAGCAATTATAATTTAAAAACTAACCGTCAAAATTGGATAAATGTTTTACTACGATAAAATTAACATACATGGCTTCATTAGTTTCACAGGATTACTGTTGTGTGTTCTAAGATTTTTTAATATGTAGCATGGTGAAGTTGCTTATTTATTTTGTCATCATAATTGCTGAAGTTTGCTTCATGATCTGAAATGCAATTGATTGCAACAGAGAAATTTTAATAATACATTTTATTCACACAATCATTCCATGTATAGTGCACTTAATTTCATGTATTTTTTTATATATCGGTTGTTGAGTTATCCAAATTTTAATGCAAACAACATGCAGCGTAATTCACAGATAGCTGACATTTAATTTATTAATTTATTAAAAATATATATTATTTTAATTGTTTAATTTTCTAAGATGTTTAATCTTTTTATTTATTATTTATATATTTTGTATATAAATTAAGTAGTAACCTAATTTATATATTTTAATTGTTTCAAAATTTTTCCATTTTGTGAGCACATGATGAACCATTAGTTAGAGGTTGTGCACCAATAAAACCTATTATTATTAAGCGTAGTCATTTGCCGCATTGAATGTGTTCTTTATTGAACAAGATAATAAAAATACACATCACACGCCACAGATGATGTTAACCCTTTGACTTCTGAGTGTTACTGGTTAACCCTCATAAGTGTTCTCCATGTTAACCCTTTGAATTACATTCTTCTGTGTTAACCCATTTGTTTCGGTGCGTTTCTGGTTAACTCTTTGACTCCTGTGTTTCAGGTCTGCCAGGAGCTCCTGGGCGACTAGGCCCCAAGGGAAATCCGGGCACTGCTGGGCTGCCCGGACTGAAGGGAGAACCAGGGTTGACAGGACAGAAGGGATAACCAGGGTTGACAGGACAGAAGGGAGAACCAGGGTTGACAGGACAGAAGGGAGAACCAGGGTTGGCAGGACAGAAGGGAGAACCAGGGTTGACAGGACAGAAGGGAGAACCAGGGTTGACAGGACAGAAGGGAGAACCAGGGTTGACAGGACTGAAGGGAGAACCAGGGTTGACAGGACAGAAGGGAGAACCAGGGTTGACAGGACAGAAGGGAGAACCAGGGTTGACAGGACTGAAGGGAGAACCAGGGTTGACAGGACAGAAGGG
>JAODUO010002717.1:5000-10000 GCA_025642075.2 Ridgeia piscesae
GTAAATATTACTAAATAAGGCCTGAATGATCTCACATTGGCATTGCTAACTCTTAGCAGAAACCTTTCATTTCTTGATTACCGTGTCCAATGTATTTATCATAACATTTGTTACAAGATATTGGCTGTAATATATTAATAGGTATTTAATAACAGAAGTAAAACAATTCTTGAGGGGTTCTAATACAGATTTCCCTCAATGGATGAGTGTTGGCTGGTGTCTATTTAATGTATACTATATTAATGAGTAATGGAAATATCTGGCAGGATACTCAATTACCCAACGTGGTAAGCTGTAAAACTACAACAGTGTAAAGCAAATGAAGATCCTACCTGGCTTGGGATGCCACTTCCTTCCCTCAAGCAAATATTTCTTATCACGTTGCACCACCACTGAGGCACTGACACAATAGCCTTAGCAGGACTGGTCAGAACAGGGCAAGAGGCATTGAAGCCAAGAGATCAAAAGACAAGCAGGCCAAAATAGGCCTGTTTTGGTAATTGCAGCTGGGTCCACCTTGGTCAGAATTGAATTATAGAGTGTATTTTTTATACCATTTTGAACAATATGCTCCAATTTAATTATAATTCGAATTGTTCGAGAACATCTATTTGCTATTTTATCAATATGTTTACTTCAGTTCAAATGTGAGATTAATGTAAAGCCCAGAATGTTAAACTCTCTCAATATCTACATCATAGGTTGTTAATGTTAGTTCATCAATATGTTTATTAGGCATTTGAAACAAAACGTTTTGTTTTATTAATAGTTTAATGGTAATGTATGTAGTTTTAGCCATATGTTTATTACATGTAGTTCTTTATTAATCAATTATTCAACATTCACTGTGTTTTTGTCATCTGTGAAGGCTTTAATTGAACATGTATAATCAAGTATCATCAGCATAATTTATGCTGAATTTCGGAAATTCATTGATATAATTATAGTAAATAACAATGTCAATGGCCCTCAAATTTATTCTTGGGAGACGCCTGTTTTTATACGTAAAGTAGCTAATTTCACCTCTTCTGATCTTACAGACGGCTTACGGGTAGTTTAATATTATTGTGTTAGACGTATTGCTGTGAGCTCCATTCCAACAGCTCCTGGCTACGTCACTGATCCGTTCGCGTTAAACTATCGTGTGCATGACTGACACACTTGTAACAGCACAAATATTCCTCTCAGGAAGTACAACTTGTCTTCAGGCCAGTGTAAATTTGCTAACAAGTTTGCAAAACTTTGGGACACTATCCCGGAATGCAAGCAGTGTAGAAATCTTTAAAACACACATTGTAACAGTTTCTCATGAAAGATGTATATACATGCAAGCATTTCATGATATATATATGCCTGAGTGATTTTTTGCTGATAGATTGTTTATATTAATAAATATTTGTGTGGTGTTTGTAGTAGTGGTAGACATAGTAAGGACTTTATCTCTGACAATCATATTTTTATTGTTGGTTTTACTATTATTGTTATGTAGACGTGGATGAGTTTGAGCAGTTTGCCAGTCGCATGTGGACTGTCATTTAGCCGTGCCTTTTGGGATGTCCATGAAGTGAACATAATCTTATGTCATTATAATTAAATATTTAACTGTAAGTCTAATGATTTACTACAATTATTTCTAATCTCTGTTATTCATGTCTCCAATAGAATATGAACTGGATGCTTATTAACAACTGAAATGGAATATTCGTGCAGATGCAAGTGTGACAAACATGTACTCTATTATTTAACGCAAACCGATCAGTGAGATAACAAGGAGCCATTGGAATGTAGCTCACAGCAATACTATTCAACTAACTGTAAGCAGTCTGTAAAATTAGAAGAGGTACAATGATATACTTTACCTATAAAAAGAGGCGTCCCGCAAGAAGCAATTTTAGGGCCACTGACAATGTTATTTACTATAATTATATCAATGATTCTCCGACAGCCAGCATAACTTATGTTGACGATACAAGTACAATTAAAGCTTTCACAGATGATAGAAACACAGTGAATGTTGAATATTTGAGTAATAAAAAACTACATATAATAAACATGTGTTATTATATATATTATCATTAAACTATTAATAAAACAGTATTTTTAAATGCCTAATAAATAGATTGAGGAACTAATATTAACAACTGATGGTATAGATATTGAGAGAGTTAACCAGTTTAACATTCTGGGATTTATATTAATGTCACATTTAAACTGGAGTAAATATATTGATAAAATAGCAAACAGATGTTCTCGAACAATTGGACTTATAAGTAAATTGGAGCATATTATTCAAACTAAAATAAAAATTGAACTCTATAATATTGCCTCACACTAACTGCTATCTACTGATCTAGGGACACAAATATAATTGAATAACAAAATTGCAAAAAACTTTAAGAATACTATCTTCAAATAAATATAGCTCCCACATGGAACTAATATTTAAGCAAACGTTGAATACCTACTTAGTGTAATGATATTGTAATTTTATTATAAACATAAACCATTACCTGCATACTTTCAAAATTGGCATATAAGACAAACCAGTAATATACAATATCATTTCACACCAGCACACAGCAGAATACATACATTCAGGACATAATATAAATTTCCAAAAAAGAGTATTAAATATAGTTGGTCACAGATAATAAACAATACCTATATTTTTAAATTAAAACATAACCATTCACAGTTTAAAAAAGACTGATAAATTATGTAAAACAGCATATTACCCACGGATACAAACATACTTCTACATTTGTAAGTTACTACGTATGCAAAATAATAATGAATTAACACTAACTCTAGCAACACATTCAGCGATAAATGTATTCTATTTTTACCACGCATCGTCTAATTACAATACTTGTAAATAAACAAATGTTAATAAAAAATACTCCTAAATACAATTGGACTATCCGTAATGGTCAGTCAATGGAATTCAATAATAATAAAACATAGCTAATTTAAAAACCCAAAGTGGCCGCTATGATAGCGACTATTTATTAGTCATAATAGGCCTCGTAAGTCAAATTGTTTACAAACTAAATTTAAATAACTATTGCATCACGTAGTTGCAGTTACAAGATAAATATATCTACTCTCGATTTATCTATCTCAATATATATATATATATATATATATATATATATATATATATATATATATATATATATATATATATATATATATATATATATTAAAATATATATATATATATATATATATATATAAACAGATCTGTTACAGTAGTTTATCACAGAAGGTTGAGTATAGTTTATTAAATTGTCGAAACATAAACGGCAGCGCCGAAACGATAAATATTCACCTATATGTACTTAGAGTCTCAGATATACCACTTTGCCGATGCAATTTCTGCGAGCTTATTTTCAAAATGCGACCGAAATATACCGCCGAAACTACCAACTTTTACCGGCCACCCGAAGTAGCAGTGTGGCCAAAGCATCCTAAATACAAAAAAGGAAAAACGAATTCGTTTTTCGTTTTTCTTACTTCACTTTTGAAAACGAAAAACGAAAAGGAATTCGTTTTTCGTTCGCAAATTTGAAAACGAAAAAGGAATTCGTTATTGGCTTTTCGTTCGCAAACGGACACACACACCACACACCACCACCACGACACATACTCACTCACTCGCACGCACGCACGCACGCACGCACGCACGCACGCACGCACGCACGCACGCACGCACGCACGCACGCACGCACGCACGCACGCACGCACACACACACACACACACACTATTAGTACTTTTGACACAAGTACTTTACTTGTCCTAGCACTGGCTGCATTCCGCCAACAACATTGTCGGCGGCTATTCTTGGTGCCCTAGTGGGGTGGAACCACGAAGGTACCCACAACTGTATATAAGGTTTGAACAGCTGACATAACTTGCACTGGATGGAAGGAAAGGCGAACTATTTTACACCGCTTCACTACAAAGGCAGCTGCATGACAAAGCAACTATGGGCTATTATAATATATGTAGTTTAGCCTGTGCGACTTTATGAAACAATTATATGTTTTGGCGTTAACCGTCGATCGTAGCTGACAGACTTCGTGAACTCAAACAACTCTAAATAATTAAACGTATTTCGTCCAACGACTGTTACACAATGCTCCGCTCTTTGAACGACTAATGGCGAATCAATTGAATATAATCGATGATCTCTGATATACATTTTTCTTTCCCCTGTGCTATCCGTGTGGGGCTAAACAATGCTGCAGCCTCACGGTTACTGGTTAATCTTGCTGTAATTCTTATTTTATAAACAAATGTAAATTTGAATTTTTACTTATTTGTGTGTTAATATAAGTTTAATGAATACTTTTCTTAGGCTATCATTATCTTGTAAAAGTATATCGTTATTTTAATTCTTATTTCATAGTTGGCCTGAAAGCCGATCAGCGTCTCTACCCTAATTTGGGGTAAAGCCCCCCCCCCGTTGGTTACAAATGCAGAGGATTAATTCTCCAGGCAGAGTTGAGGGGCTTAAAAGTGCTGCCACCTCACGGAGCGTGGGTAACCGAGGCTATCTTTTGTCTGGAATGAGCTCTGAGATTACATACCACAGACCAATTTCAACACGACACCGAATGTAGCATTGTCATTTCATGACTACAACTTCATTAACGTTAGGCTTAGGGGCAAAGATAGTACAGAAAAGACAATAATAATAATAATAACTTTATTTTGACACCATCAAATCCGGGACGCCTATCCCGTTCACGGGTGTGTACATACATGTAAATTTGCATATACTGATTAAAATAATGGTGACAGTAATAATGATAATAATATAAAGTAATGAGACACTATGATAAAAACCGTGTAAAATTGGCTATGTATAAATTATGTAATTCTTAAAAAAATATGAATATAAAACATAGACATTACAGACAAAACATTAGAACCACAAGAAGTCAGCAATTGGAATCCAGCTTCGATTTACCGGTCATTTCATGATAGCCGGGGC
>JAODUO010002717.1:15000-21059 GCA_025642075.2 Ridgeia piscesae
TAAAATTGCATTTGTGTTATTGCTCTCCTCTTGGCATCCTTATCGTCAATTGTGAGGCTGGCCAAGGCTGCAATTTACTTCCTTTTTCTTATACTACGTTCATAATCAACAGTCTAAATCCTTTCTGTCTTTTCTCATGGATTCTATTTTTCTCCCACCCAATCCGGATCTCCCTAACGCAGTTGTGTTGTGTCTCTGTTAGCGACATCTACTCTAGGCCATGGATGCATCTATTTCGGGGTACCACACGAACCAATCACTATTCTATCTCCCATCAACCCTTCGACGTTTCGCCTACCGTTTGCCCAGCTGTAATACACACTTTACCAAAGCAGTTTTCCTAGTCGATTTGTGCTGGGTTTCTGGAATTGCTTATCATGGCTGTGTTCGTTTTAATAAGCATCAACGTTATATATTGTGAAGTTACTGTTTGAAAGCCAACGCCTCATCATCCATGTTAATGTATGAGTAAGTTTAATTTCTGTTTCATCGGAAACAAATGACTGGTACTGTGTTTGCGTTAGTCATTATCCTTGTTTGTATGTTTGAGAGATATAACATGAGGAATATGTTAGCCCGCTTTTTATATTATATAAGGACTATGGGTTCGTGTCTCTAACATTATATCGTTTTTACCTAAGTTTTTGTTTTACACTGACGTCTTCTATGAATGTTTTTCCTGAGCGGCCAGCTACATTGATCAGTAAACATGGTTATCATGACGTAATGACAACATGTGCCTGTCCCCGTGTATGACTTGGCAAATGATTTTGTTTGCTGCGCCTCTGAACTTGAACCGTTTAAGGATATAGGCGCTATAAAAAGAAGTTTTACAATTAATATTATTATTATTTATGTTAGTGAGTTTACGGTATATATATATATATATATATATATATATATATATATATATATATATATATATATATATATATATATATATATATATATATACACGTACAGGTTTGCTTAGATGTCGGATAGCCACTTCCAATGCAAAGTCCAGGCTACGTCACTGAGGTAAGACCACTCACGTATGTCGGACCAGCAGACGCGATTTTCCTTGTAGTCAATTGCCAAACCGTGTGGCCAGCCCAGGCCGGTGATGATCACAGCGTGTCCACTGCCGTCAAGGTTCATCTTGTGAACGTCTTTTGTTCCGCCTGTCGTGAAGAACACCAACCTGTGGACATAATGCGTGCAACTTCTTTTAGAAATATATATCATCACACCAAAACCATTTCATCACTAGCAGAAATATCAAATGCATGCCGAACGTATGGTTCGTTTTGATATTTTGATTCTTATTATGTTGTGGAAATAAAGCTGCTTGTACTAGATAAACCTGCTTGTACTAACTTAAGTACGGATTCAATGTATAGCCCAGCGTGGCGCAATGGACAACTTAAGTGTGCGCGTTCATGTGTGACGCGTTTTTGCTTAAGCAGGAATGTTTGTGTTCGCTTAGGCGTGACGGGTTCCATCAAACATGGATAGAATATTTACTTAACTATTTAGATGCTGTGCTACCTCTGTGTCTGCGATTAATACATATTACATATTTACACAAAGTTCACGTCACGTTCAACACTATCTTGTGCAAAACTTCTTCCATTTAACCAAACTACTTCAACATGTTGAAGAGGATGCACGTCGCAATGTACATTATCATAAACCGGATACCAAGTTGGGCTTACGCGAATTACTCGACTAGCTCAATCGTAGTCGGCCTCAGAGTATATGGATAGAACAGGTCAGCCAGTGAGTGAAAATAATTGTCCCTAGGATCATCAAACACAGCATACTACCCTTTATAAAAATTAACTGTTTAATTTTGTTTTAAATTCAAATACGCATATAATGAGATACTCTGTATAATTTAGCAACTTATATAATTCTACACATTCTACACCACTTGCCTCCCGGGATGGGTTGTGGGTGTCCAAACAGGGGAGGGGTCGTGGTTGTGTCCACGGGACATCTCATAATGTCGTCGTCTTCCGATAGATATAGGATGTCACACTGAAAATCCGCGTCTGTAAACACAGAAGAAATAACATTGTTATACCAGTACTTGTCAAACATTTACTCCTACCATTTTGAATACATATATCGTAATTTAGATTGTGTTCTTTGACTGGCTCAAGAGTTCGAAATAATAATTTTTTGTAGTAATGGTGATAACAATCAAACTCTCGTGTGTACATACACGTGCGCACTTGGCCACATGTGACAGTGTATGATAGAAATAGGGATATATATATATATATATATATATATATATATAAATATATATATATATATATATATATATATATAAACATAAATATATATGTACATATACATAGAGAGAGAAAGAGAGAGAAAGACGTATATATATATATATATATATATATATATATATATATATATATATCACCCTCTCTCTGTATATATATATATAATATATATATATATATATATATATATATATATATATATATATATATATATAATATAGACAGGCTGGCAGATAGGTAGATAGATAGACAGAAAGAGAGAGAGAGAGAGAGAGAGAGAGAAGAGAAAAGAGAGAGAGAGACACACACACCACACACATACACACACACACACACGCACGCACGCACACATACACACACACACACATATATATATATATATATATATATATATATATATATATATATATATATATATATATATATATATATATAGATCAAGATAAAAAGGTCAAAAAATAATGTTAACTTCACCTTTGGTATGTGTGGAAACTACCGAGGAACACAAGAATATCACGAGCAGAATCCAAGATGAACTCATCCTGGCTGACAACGTCTCAAGTGGAACGTCAGATATCCCGGTTTTCCACTGTTTTCTGCTTCGCGATCTTAGCGATGACACGCAAGGGGGAGCCATCCGTCGGACAGTGTGCGAGGAGTCTACGTTATAGTCGTCTACTGGAGTCGTCCTACGTAAGAGAATGTTCCACAGATATATGGCACCTTCGTACCTCCGTACGTGTATGTGGAAATACATTTACACAGTCAGATTGCACGCCAAAATGTTGTGTATTCAAGATTTTCTCAATAATTAGAGTTAGTTATTGTGTTTGTTGTTTCTCATGTAAATCGCTGTCTTTTCTCTCGGCAAAAACTATAAGAAGGCACATTATAATTATAGAAAATCTCTATTCTACCAAGTGATGTCACTTGAAATATAGAATAAAGTTTGCCAATAAATTCAATATATATTATATACAAGGAAAGATCTGACAATTGATCAATGGATCGATGGATCGATGGATCGGTGGATCGATGGATCGGTGGATCGGTGGATCGGTGGATCGGTGGATCGGTGGATCGATGGATCGATGGATCGATGGATCGATGGATCGATGGATCGATGGATCGATGGATCGATGGATCGATGGATCGATGGATCGATGTATCGATGGATCGATGGTTCAATGGATGAATGGATGAATGGATGAATGGATGAATGGATGAATGGGCGAATGGGCGAATGGGCGAATGGGCGAATGGACGAATGGACGAATGGACGAATGGACGAATGGACGAATGGACGAATGGACGAATGGACGAATGGACCAATGGACCAATGGATCAATGGATCAATGGATCAATGGATCAATGGATCAATGGATCAATGGATCAATGGATCAATGGATCAATGGATCAATGGATCAATGGATCAATGGATCAATGGATCAATGGATCAATGGACAACACACTAGCCTTAGAGAACGAACTAAGTAAGATGTCCCTATGGGCCTAGAAATGGCAAGTGGCTTTTAATCCAGAAAAAGTTTTACAAACTCCACTAGCATAACAGTTGTAATCCCCTAACAGTGGACTACCTACTGTCTAATGTCTGCCAATCGTCAGCGTTGACACTCAAGCTCGCGCGCTGCTGGCTGTTCCAACACTGACGCTGGTTGTCCCGACGCTAAACTGTCATTGACACAATGACACAATAATACAATAATAAACGTCTCTTGAGGTGACCTCGAAATATATATTTATTTTTAACCAGTTGATCAAATATTGTCCAGTTTCTCTACATTGGAGTGATTAGGTCATCCTAACAATAATTAACACAATGTAACACCCATTTCCAATGTATAACATATATTTCCAACAATGTACTATGATATTAATAGCGGTCCCTTGTATTTTGTTTGTTTGGAATACATACTTGTACTTCAGTGACGGAAGAGGTGTGGTGCTTAAGTTACGGCGGTTTTCTGTCACCAACAACGTTTTCCCAGTGCCAGGGGCCTGACATGTGAGCATAGATGAGATACCCAGAAACGAGTGTCAAAGTAACCATGGTCAAAAGCTATATCAATATTTATGTTTCAGTCAGCAACGAAAACGCTGCAAAGCGCTTCGCCTTGATTGTTTGAATGACTAAATACAAAACAGATGAATAAATGACGATCGCTAGTGCACATAACCTCCTAAATGGTAATTAGGTCTAAATCCCATGTCCTCATTTTCGGATCAACATCGGATATGACGCGAGAAATAGACAAAAAAACAAACAAACAAACAAACAAACAAACAAACAGACAGACAGACAGACAGACAGACAGACAGACAGACAGACAGACAGACAGACAGACAGACAGACAGACAGACAGACAGACAGACAGACAGACAGACAGACAGACAGACAGACAGACAGACAGACAGACAGACAGACAGACAGACAGACAGACAGACAGACAGACAGACAGACAGACAGACAGACAAACAAACAGTCAGTCAGTCAGACAGACACACAGACAGACAGACAGACAGACAGACAGACAGACAGACAGACAGACAGACAGACAGACAGACAGACCGACAGACAGACAGAAAATCTTCTATGAGGAAGAGAAACGTGAATAACGCTCTACTCGTTGATAAAAAGAAGATATACATTATGGTGTGTTTGGTATCTCAATACACAAATGAATTTTGTTGTTATCTCCCTCCCTGTCCCTTTTCCCCTCCCTCAACCTCTTCCTCCCTCTCTTTCTGTCTATCTATATTTCTTCACATCTAATCCACAATTTCCCACACTATAGACTATAAGCATTCAAATAGTCTATTGTGTGTTCAGAATTGTTAGCACGCATGGTACTTTAAGCCCCATTTCTGACCATCTTTACCACTACTTAGGCAGTTTCATTGACTTCCAATTGTATATATAATTAAATTTAAATTGGCTACTGTTACATACCGTACTGTTTTAATCAACAACCGCCGAACTTATTTAATCTGCTACATTTCTCTGATATCTCTAGGACCCTTAGATCATCCGTTTCCAAACAACGTTTTGTTCGTAAAACTGGACTGAATATTGGCAAACTTGCTTTCTCTGTGTCTGCGCTAACAACTTGGAATCAACTCTCACCAGTGACCAAATCTTCCGAATCTATAGACATCTTTGATATGAAATTGAAAACAGTTGTTTGAAATTGATTTTCGACCATAGAATTTCCGAGGTTCCTTGCTCCAATGATGAGTTTTGCCTGACCACGTGTGTGACTAGCTAAATGATTTTGTTTGTTTTGCAACTACTAGTTTTTATATGCTCTACACAGTGAAACGTCACAATTCTCACCTGCAGTAGCTGTTCACCTCCACTGGCGTTGACATTCATCGACAAACGAGCTCGCGCGCTGCTGGCTGTTCCAACACTGACGCTGGTTGTCACGTCGCTAAACTGACACAGATCGGGTGCTTGGTGAGGTTGTCACGCCGCTAAACTGACACAGATCGGGTGATTGGTGAGGTTGTCACGCCGCTAAACTGACACAGATCGGGTGCTTGGTGAGGTTGTCACGCCGCTAAACTGCACAGATCGGGTGCTTGGTGAGGTTGTCACGTCGCTAAACTGTCACAGATCGGGTGCTTGGTGAGGTTGTCACGTCGCTAAACTGACACAGATCGGGTGCTTGGTGAGGTTGTCACGCCCCTAAACTGACACAGATCGGGTGCGGGGAGGTTGTCACGCCGCTAAACGACACAGATCGGGTGCTTGGTGAG
>JAODUO010002718.1:0-16805 GCA_025642075.2 Ridgeia piscesae
CAACATAATGTAGCAAGTTTGTGGATTACGGTTATGTGAATGGACAGCATTTGAGATATGTTAACGTGTTGTCATCATGAGTCTTGTATGCATGTTCTGAATAATTTAGATGACATAAATGTCGCGTAGCATGTTAACTTTTCTATGTTGTACTCTTATGATATGAATAGTTCATTATGTTCATGTTTGTCTTTAAATAATTATTGCTATTCGTATGCCACTGCTACCGACGATACGAATGTTTACGCCTTGCAATTAATTTATCGATAACAAGTTACATTGGACATTCCGATTCCCAAAGGAAGTGACGGGTGTCTGAATATGAACTTGTGTACTGTTGATTGCTGCAGACTATATATATTTTAATATATTGGAATAATAAATCTAATACTTTTTCTTTGTGTTACTGTAATACTTGTACTTTGTTTATCTTCTGTTAATAAACTGTGAAAACGCATTTTAGTTTTTGTTTCCAATGAGATCACAGTATAGAAACATTGAACCACAATATAGTACCATTGAATTCTAGATATCATGACATTGCATTCTTGACACCATTGAACGCAAAACGTTATCAGTAAAAAATTGTGCCTTTTGTTGAATCAGCATGCCGATATTATTATACATGTAACGTTGTTTATATATTATATTGGTAACTTTGTTTATATACTAATTAGCGAATGTTCACCCTTGACACCGTTTGAATACCAATAACATTCCAACTTCCGTGATATAAATTAGCAAATAAACACATACAAGAAAATTTATGAAATGTTGCTAGTTTATAAAGTTTACATATATGAAAATTACCGTAACTCCGCTATTGGCACTTATCACCGTCCTCGAGAAAAAAACAGAAAACAAAATAACAAAAGAGAGGGTTCGGAGAATGCAGAGACACTGGAGCGCGACCTAGGTGACACACACACGGGTGTGCACTTCAGTCGGGGACATCACTTTGGTTGCTCCCAGACATAATCAGAATGAACTGACATGGCGCAAACTCCTCCCGACCTCCCACAGCTGAAGACTGGTACCCATAGGGCCCACTTACCCAAAGTTTCGGCAAGGGAGGGGAGACCTGGCCCCTGGACCGTCAACGGAACCCCATATCATTCTGGAAACAGTGGAACTGCAATTAACGATAGAGAACAATTTTTATATATATCTACCAAACACCGTTCAGGTGGAATTGTGGTGTGTCCGTTCAAAATTTAAATCTTATATATCTACGTTCAGTGATCTCGAACATTTAATTAAATGGTGCTATAACTCTGTTTAAATTATACTGCACCTGATGCGATTAATAAAAAGTATCGATATGCATAACATTATTTTTTAATCCTTTGTATATTTTTTACATTCTGATATCTGCAAATTAATGGAAGCGGCGAGACAATCCGCAAGGTGGCGTTACGCTGCGGTTGCTTCCCAAAATCAACAACAACGTAAGTCACCTTCAAATATTATGAATTAAGGCGAAGTTGTCGATCGCTGGTGGCCTGTATTAATGTATGTAGTTGAGTCAGATGTGACCAAATAGAAAACGTAACAGTAGCTACGGAAAAGACGTTTATTTGGTTACGAAACAGTAAATATCATATTATCGCTCATTATCACGGACTGCTGGACAGCCGAAGGGAACGTCATGGTTAAAGACAAAGCTGGACTCGCGTGCATTACTACACACACTGAGCTGCTTGCACATGAATGTGTGTGGAGGTTATAAATTGTATCGATCTCAAAAATGTGTTATCAGTGCTAGATTACAATTACAATTGCTAAAACCAATAACATTGATATGAAATCACAATAGTGGGTGTGATTATTCCACAACACAATGATAGTTTGGTCAACAATATTACAATGATAGAAAGTTATTTTATGCAAAATATGAACCACTTTCAATATTGTGAGCTGGACACGAGAACTGATCCTGAACACATTTTAAAGATTAATTTACCCTCTTTTACATATTACTGACGTATTTCTGCTCACATTCAAGACTCTATTTACAAGGGTCAGCCTAGTCCTTGTCCTCTACTCGGTGTGATGCAGGGTCATATCCAATGTGATACCTATTTCATTTCCGTTAATACTAATGATATCATAACAATATACTTAAATGCGAGTAGGTTGAATACAAACTGTAATAATTTTTAGTTATATTCAAACAGTTTATATACCATTTGGTGTAAATGCTGAAGCAGCAACACTGATTTCCCTTGGTACATTTGTTTCTAGCTATGTAGGAAATGGACTGGTGATAATTGTACGAAATTACGTTAATTCATGTGAAGTAAATCTGTATCAATAATGTATGTCCTTGAATGTGTAGTAGTAGAATGTATAATATAATAATTAATTGTGTAAATGTCCAACAAACAAAATGAACGTTATAAATCCATAAAATACGCTAATCAAATTGATACAAAATGCTGAGGAAAAATACTATGGAAGACTATCAGATGATCAAAATCAAAACTATACAGAAACGTTGAGTAGGTTTGAACATACTTATAAATAAACGAAGAAGTGAGTCTTCTTACCGTGATTGTTTTGACACATGTGATCGGCAAATTA
This sequence comes from Ridgeia piscesae, assembly GCA_025642075.2. Classification (NCBI taxonomy): domain Eukaryota; kingdom Metazoa; phylum Annelida; class Polychaeta; order Sabellida; family Siboglinidae; genus Ridgeia; species Ridgeia piscesae. The sequence continues at coordinate 2,584 of JAODUO010002718.1, forward strand.
CAAATAAGCATAGCAAATAGGTCTTATAATTTCTTTGCAAATATTGGTGAAAAACCTTGAAGTCATAATAATAATAAATACAACGGTACGTATGGGTGGAACGTGTGCCAATAAAAGTAAGCATATTGTAAAGACAATATCTTACATTCAAATGTTTCAGGAATGTGTGTAGGTATAATATTATGTATAATACACCGTGGCTACATCACGAACAAAAAACTCTGGTGCGTTTCACAGTTTATTAACAAAATACGTACAACATACAAGTACTATACTACATACATGTATGTAACAAAATACATCAGTACACGACATTATATTGTCCATACATCTAAACCGATAATCAATTACAAGAACTGTGTTACAATTGAACATGTAAAATTATGTATTCAAATGTCAGTTACATACAACGGAAATTATAGCTCTTTTACAGCGAACAAGTTATGTTTAAAAACAAAGAAAGAAATATTGGCTAAGCCATTCAAACAAAGTTTTTGTTGTTGAATGAGACGTACTCTCCATAGTCCTCGTTTGCACTGAAATGGGCAATACAAACCAACATTCACACCAACAAATAACCAATGTTATATGAGCGAAACCATATAAATGTTAGATTTTCGTAATTGTTTCTGCAACAAATATCAATTCATCTGAATATTTGTATTCTTACCCTTCTTATAGAAAATGCTTACTCATTCGAGTAAGCACTGCTTAAGTGGATGGCATCATACGGTACTCAGTAACCAAGTCTCAACATTTGATTGTGGATGAGCCACATATTTCTGAATGTCTGCAACTCTCTGATATTAGTAGTATTAAAGACCCACTCTTCATGTTGGGTACGCTCTGTCACCCTGTTTCTGTTGCTACATCTTCACAAACGTCTTCAGACATTTCTGCACGATGGAGTAGATCCGGTGACATCCAGCCATGCACTCCTGAATTGCTTGAAAAGAAACAAATTGTTATGCTCAAATTCACCAATTAACTATGCTGAAATATCCATGCTTTTAGTAAAGTAATCCTCATTCATTAGCTCTCTCTACTATCTAAAAAGGGGTGAACGACATCTTATTAGGCCCGGTTTGTGGATGAATGAAAGTGTTAAAATTAAAAAAGGGAAAAAATGAAGAAATCTGTTAAACAAAAAAATAAAAAATACAATATGAAGATTTGTAATAACAAAATTTACAAATATAATGATAAGATTAGTTAAAAATAACAGAATGAAATATTGATATTTGTTAAAAATAAACCCAAAAAAAAGTTTAAAACACAAAATAAAATGAAAGATTGTAATAACAAGCAAGACGTTGTAAAAATGCAACTCAGGAACTACCAAATACAAAAAACACAACAAAAAAAACAAAACCACACCAAAAACAAACAAGAAGGAAATTGTTAAACAAGAAGCACGAAACACCTTGCAACGCAATGAAAGACACCTTCCCCCTGCAATGTGATTTTAACTCAAAAACAAACAACAAAGGAAAATTAGTTTACCACAGCAATGAAACATTAAATTAAGAAATATGCAAAAATAGATTACAACAAAAATGACTGAAAAATACGGGAAGTAAAAGAAGGAAGACAAAACCCCGTGAGAAAGTGATTCGCGGTACATAAAAAATTGTTTGACCAAAGTAATACAAACGTGAAAGAAAGAGCCAAGAAGAAACAGGGGAAACCAAAATGAACAGGGAATTTCAAAAAAGAGTTCTACGTAAACGGCTACAAGGTTGGAAATCATTGCCACCCAAAGGCTTTTTGCAAAAAAATTTTTGCTTTTTAAAGGCTTTGAAAAAAAACATTGAAATTTAATTAAATATTATAAATTATATTAAAAAATAAAATTAAAACCGGTAGAAAAGGTAAGAAGTTGGAAAAACAAGGGAAAGAATGGGGAAAAAAACCTGAATGCCTGAAAAAGAACACAAAAATTTGCAAAAATGCCCAATTACGCAGAAAACAATTTAAGAAGAATTATTTAAATTTTAATTTTTTTTTGTTTAAACATTTTTGGAGAAAGGCCTAGGAAGGCACGGTTTGGTGATGATATTGGAACAGTCAATTTTTAATAAAAATTTTTAGCCCCCAAAAAGCCCCATTGGCAAGGTTTTTGTAGGAAAAAAGGAAATGGCTAGAAGCCCAAAAAGATGTATTGGTTTATTAAGAGCATAGTTAAAAAATTTCCCAATTGGTAAAGATATGACCTACCAAAGATCGATCTTGCCCGTATATGGATCCATTTGGTGCAGGTAAAAAGTTGGGAAGAAAATTAGGAAAAGAAGAGCGGATTATTTTTTATTTATTTTAGCATTTTAAGTTGGGTAATGGGAAAAAAAAAATTTAAGAGAAATAATTAAACAAAACCCAACAGGATTTAATAACATTTTGATATAGGTTTGATGGGTTTTTCTAAAAAAAAAATGAAAATTTTCCCAATGTTTAAGAGGCAGCTTATGTGTTTGGAAAGTTCAAAGAAAATATTTTTCATTTAAAATTTTCCCAAAAGGGGGGTTTTTACTTCTTTAAACTTAAGAATCTTTTAATGGATATTTAACTTAATCAAACATTTTTTTTTTGATGGAGTTTAAACAAGTTTTAATGAGAAATTAATACTGGTAAAAAAACATGTTGTGTGCAACCACAATACGGACGACACGTTTGGGGGAAATTAAGGGGTGCCGGGTAAACAGTTCAAAACATGTAGTTTGGGTTTTTATTAAAAAGCTATATAGGGGTAATGCACAAGGAAAATGAAATAAGAAATTTCATGTGTTCAAATATTAAAGAAACGGGTTTTTTAAATTTTTGCTACAAGTATAAGCCTATCCGGCATCTGTGGGAATTTGTCAGAAAATAATTTACCTTCTATATCTAAATTAACAATACATGAAAGAGAATAAAATTAAGATCAGGCAATTTCCTATGATATTACAATTTTTACTTACTTATACTTCCTTTTATATAAAATATTTTTAAACACAACTTACAACAATACAACTATTTCATCTTTAATAAAATTATATTTCTCATACTATTAACAACACAACCAAACAACAACAAAACCACACCAACACAAACCAACACACCCAAAATAGCAATGATTTGTACATTTACGGAAAAAAAATGACTTCATGTCACCTTTAATGCTGTTTATAAACAACATAACCAAGAAATTATTCTGCATTCTTGGGTTAGAACATTGCAATTAATAATTCCCTTTACTAAGAAACGAAAATTGTACAAAGGAGACCCCAAACACTGAAGTTTCGGGTGTTTACCTTTTCTGCCAGTTCATCTTCCCTTTCCTCAGAACGGACACTTTTTACGAAGCAACATATCAAGGGGATTGCCCGTCTTGGTATCATTTTTTTTAAAAAAAACACACAAATCAAATTTTTTTTACAAACTTTTCCATTCGGTCCTGTCTTTTAAAAAGAAAATTCATATTTAGCTAAAAAAATTTTTTGTTAGGACCATGTCTTTATTTCCCTTTTTTGGCTTTGAAAAAAAAATTTCATATTCATACAAAAATATTTTAAAATAAATGATTCCCATTTCTTTTTTATTTTAAGATTTTAAACATAAATAAATTAGGTAATTGTTCTTTTGTAACACAATAATTTGATATTAAGTTGTAAAAAATAATAAATAAGCAAATATTGGTAACAGCTAATTTAAAAGTCTTTCTTACATATATTGTAAATTAAAACAAAAGCTTGCGAATTAATTTGTATTGTACAAGGTACAGACAAAAGGAGATTGAAAAGAAATTAATGGGGTTTTTCTTCCAGGGTTTGGAGGGGCCCTTAAGGGTGTTACAATTCCAATAAGCTTTAAAAAGCGCTTGGGGCATTATCCTCTTGAAAAAAAATTTTTTTAAAAAAAACTAAAAAAGATATTGGGTAAACCCAGTAAGTTTTAAAACTATGTTACCCCTGTATGATTATAAGTGTACATAGTGGCCAAAAAATTTTGGGGAAATTTTCCCCCAAAAGGGCCAGTAAAATCCCCTGGGCTATTCCAATGGCTTTAACCATACCCTTTTAACTGTTAAGGAAAAAGGAGAGGTAAGGGCAAAAAGTTGGGCTGCCTGATTCTGGGTCCAATCTGTTACTAATGTCTATGTGATGTCCAACCTTTTTTTAAGGGAATAATGGTTTTTCTAACAACTCCAGGCAAATTCAATGTCAGATCTTTTGAAATTTTGTTTAATGGAAGAAAACATCTTCAAGTGAAATCTCAAAACCTTTTCACTAAATAGTTAAAAAATTCTGACTACTAGACTTAAAAAAATCTTTTTAAAAACCATGTCCAAAAAGTTTTTGCATAAATTTGAAGTTTCATAAATACTCTAGGAGTCACTTGGTATCAATATGCTGCAGAAAGATTTGGTGGTTCCTGCCACAGTTAATAGGCTTTTAAAAGTTCTTTGCGAAATTTAAAGAAACCCGGTCTAAAATTTTTAGCCCTTAATGTTTTCTTTGCGTTTTTTTTAAAAAAAATTTCAACATTACCCAAATGCCATATTCAGCACGGCCCTTTTATTTCGGTTTTGAATATTTGCTAAAATTCTCCCCTTACTTCTTGTGAATGGTATAATTTATTCGGGTTTATTAATTTGTGAAATTATCTGGTGAAACTTCCCAAGGTCAATATGCATTAACATCTCCGGGAGTAAACGTTAACACTATAACATATGAGAGGAATACGTTATTTAAAAACTTCCCTTACCTCCCTTTTCCCGTCCCCGTAAATTCAAAGAATCCATGTTCTTCAAATTTTTCCTGCAAATGTAAAAACATTTACTTATTAATACAATTTTCCTAACCCACTCTCCAAATACATACCCTTTAAATAGCTACCTTTAAAAATTAAATTTCTGAAATAAAATTCACCCAAGTTTTAAAAGTTAAATACATTTCTGTGAAAATTTTTGAAATTAAATTCCCAAAATTTTATAAAAAAATATAATATTAAGAAATATTTAAATTTTATAAAAAATAAAAATTATAATATTATGTTTTTATAAATTATATTTTATTTTTAAATTATTTGTACCAAATGGAGTAAAGAAAACAAAAATATGAGTGAAAAAAATATAATCCCCATACTAAAATCGGTTTTTTCCCGAAAAACTTCTTCAATATAAATACACTTCATTTTTGGTCCTATTCTTCCCAAAAAATGGAGGCCCAAGGACATTTGGGAAGTAGCACTGTTTTTTGGTGATGACCTCACGCCCAAAATCCTATTTGTCATTCCCCGGTCCATTCTGGCCAAAAAGAAACTTACTTTCTTTTGGGCAGTAAATTATACATATGACCGTCCCCAAAAGGCCCTCAATCCCCGTGCAAACACAAAAGCCATTGCCCCAGGAGTACAGCACCAAAAATGACCATGTAAAATTAATTTATTCCCCAGGGGTCACACTGGGTGCGGTTTACAACAGCAAACCCAGGATGCGCCAACTAGGGGTGGCACGAACGGATTTAACATTGCCGCGTTTTGAAACAAATTTCCCAGATTATTCACAATTCAAGTTCCCATGGTGGGAAGTAGTAAACTAGCACATTATAAAAATTTTTAATTATTTAATAATAAAATATAAAATTTACAAATTGAAATAATTGTAAAAGGACAGAAAAAGGGATGAATGATTGACGGCAGAGGAAAGCTCTACACGACGTTCGAGTTGGAGGACCTAAACAAACTTTGGAATGAGTTTTTTTTTTTCTTTGAGAAATTTTCTAAATTTTAAATTGCATAACTGTGTAATTTATATAACTATTAAAATGTTTTGCAAAAAATAATGGATAAAAAAATTGAAATTTTTTTCTTCATATATTAAATTTGTAAAGTACATTATTAAGTATAGACAAAAGAAAGTTTTTGTAAAAGCCAAATGTCCATGTATATGTTTTTTAAACATCAATTTGTAAAATAAACCTGCAATTTGGTAAGATGAAATTAAAGGTTTTAATTTAAAAGATTAACAATTGTTACATGAAACATAACAGAAAACAAAAACCCTAATGTCCAACAAGAAAACTAATTAAATAAATTTTTAAGAACAAACAAATGTAAAAATAATTAACAGAAAGTTACAAATATAAAAAACGTTTTATTTTAAATAATAATTTAATTAAAATATCAAAAAATTTTAAATGAGCAGCCAGACTTCGATAGAGCGTTCCTCTAAGTAAAATACATAAACTTTCGTTAATGGTAGTTTATACCGTCTTGCATTAAATAATAAAACATTGTAGATTGAAAATTTCTAAAAATCATGGACAAATTATCGGGCAATAGTCGTCCGTATTTGTATTGGGGCTTGTTAGATATGGGAAAAGAAAATTATTACCATTAGTCATGGGTCTTGATTAAATATGAGGCAGTCTTCACAATTCGGTGTTTCTTTAACAATTGTAATTGTTTTATAAAAAATTTTATAACATCTCTGACATTTCAAAAACCACTTTCAGATCTAGTTTTTAAGAAATAAGTCTAGAATAATGAATAATTATCTAAGAAAAACTTAAAGATTACAAAAAATCACTGGGGCCATTCAGGCGGATGGACAAAACATTTGAAAAAGGTATATAAGAACAAGTTATGCAGTTTTGAAATTTAGATTAATTCAAGATATTTACAACAACAAACATTAAAAAAGGGGTGAGCTCATTGACCAGAAATTGTTTAGGACATAAAAGGATGCGAGACGACGGCGATTTGAAGACCGTTAAAGTGACTGAAGCTGAACAGGCAAAACCGAAACCCTTTGGGGTGTAATCTGTACCAGGACGATGGAAAGGAATTAAGGATTTTAAATCGAACGAGAAAGGCAAGTTTGAGCCGTAAGACGCATTAAAGCATCAACCGAACGGGAAAACATTCTTGATAATGCGAACATAGACAAAAACATATCCAACCAATGAACCTTCACAAATTGAAAAATGAACGGGAAGGGTTTGAAACAAAACCGAAAGAAAATCCGCAACCACACTGGAGGATAAGTGGCGAAATGCTTAAACCGAACTAGGGAACAACAGAAGGGAATAAGAAGGGTAATTTAAAGGTCACTAGAACGCAGAGAAGCGCTGGAGACAGGGAATTGTAGAAGCTGCATGCTGAAATTGATCACCAAGGAAGGTACGTGGGAAAATATATCAGTACGAATTTAATAAGAAAAAAGATAAAAGATCAAGAAGTTCGAGTTTGGCCGATAAACCAAAGGAAGTACCAGCTAACTCGGCGTTTGTAACATCATGCCGATTAAACGTTGGAAAACTCACCTGCAGCAATGTTTTCCCTTTCACCTCTCCATTTTGTTGACGTAAGAAATGGTTACTATCCCCCATTGGTAAAAAGTCCTTGGTGGTCATATTGAAGATAATTTCTTTGAAAAGATGTCCTTCATCATGGGAGTTAAATTTTATTTTATCAATATTTTTATTAATTTTTTATCCTTTTTAAATTGAAATAATTATAAATTACTAAGAATTGTACATTGCATTATGAAAATAACTAATTATAGTTTTTTAATTTTTTTTAGTAAAATTTAACATTATATTTGCATAGGTATTATGATTGTATGTTAGTAAATTTTGTAATGAAATTTACGGTACAATATTTACATCATAAACATTTTTTATTTATTACATAATTAATCACATTAATTAAGTTTATAAATTTACAATTAGAATTTATTAGTTTAATACTAATTTATAAATTTGAAGTATATTTTGGTTTTATTAAATCTTTTGCAATAAAATTCTATTAAATCAAGTGAAACTAATTTGTTTTTATAACGGCAAAATTGTGAAATTAGTATTGTTTTTTTTTATACCCCCGATTGGAAAGTTAATGATAAATTGTTTTTACGTTTAGTTCAGCACAGGATTTTGTGTAAGATGTTAAGCTTTCCCTTATGATTCTGCTAATCAACATATTACGACTTTTTGAGGAAACAAATGATACATTAAGCCAACATATTATTAAAACTTACAATTGTTGATGCTTTTTACACTTTATTAAATGTGCTTGTGAGAATGTGTTAAGAATATTCTGAACCGAAGTAGAAAAGGTCCTTGGCTTGACTGTTATAAAGGATTAAAAGTCATTATGTAAATTATTTTTAAAAAGGTAAATTTTCAGAACATTTTATTAAATAGCTTTTAGTCCTGAAATTATTTTAATAGCCCCGGCTTTAGAATTCGTTCCACCTTAGGTGACCTTCCTTAAAGTCTGAGTAATACGTCACTAAAACTCACCAATATCTTTCTGTTTCATTTGATCATTTCAATACTCCGGGATAAGTTCCTGAAATGTTCATACATGTTAAGATCAAAATTTAATTTGGCATTTCATTTGTTTTTAGAAAAAGTACCAAATTTTTAATATCAAATATCTAGTAGCCAATATTTTTCTTACTACTGTATTCAAAAATTTCTTTCTCCACAATTTCACTTACAGATGTTTTGCTCCCTTAACAAAGATTTTCAAAAGTAATGTTTTGAATTTTTTATCGGCCTGTGAGTTGTTTGCCGCAAAAACTTGTGCATTGTGGTTCACAAAAGTCACCTGTTGTGGGCTCCATATAATTTCTCAACAATTGGCCCAACTCAAGGACCAATGTTTGTTAATTGTTTTTCCTTGAATTAGAGTTTATAGGGTTTCTAGAAGATTTCAACCTCCATTTGATGGATTTTAAAGTGGCTGACTTTGCGCCATCTGCTCATTATTATGTGCCACTTGTATTTGAAATTCATACAACGTTTTACCGTATATGTTTTAAACTCTGTTGGTTTTTGTTATTTTATGTCTTTAAAATGTTTTCCTTTTTTCGTAGCATTAACTGCTAATAGCTCATTTATAAGTTATTGGTAATTGTTATTTTGTTCCAAAGTCTTTTTAGTTGCACCTTGGTTTCATTTAAAATATGTATTCGCATCTTTGTGTTGGTCTTTGTTTAAATAATTGTATAGATATTTGTACGTTTTCATGTAGCTTGTACGTTTGCTAGCATGTATTTTGCTTCTTTCATATTGTATTCATGCATAAAGATAAAAAAATATGTGTTGCGAGAAGTAAACCTTTAAACCCTTACACACAAATTTTCTCATGCGCCCCACAAAATGAATAAAAAGAGGAAAAACATTTTAATCAATTTTTCTTGGGTAGACTTTGGAAAGTTTCTTATTTTTCCTTGCCTATTTTGAATTTAACCAAATCTGGTAATTTAAACAGCAGGTTACTAAACCAATATATATTATAAATGATTATCTATACTATTTTATTTTTTGTAAATAGATTCACGCTCTAAGAGTGCAAGTATTTCAGGAAATTTGAATTTGGAACCAATTTTTCGTTCAAAATGTTCATTGGTGAGTTGCCGTTTCGGTAAATGTTGTCTTTGCTTGTCCAGAAAATGTTATGTAATATTGGTAGGGCAAATTTGTTGGACAGTCAACCAGAATCACTTTCTGAAACGTTCAATTGTATTGTGGTTCTAAACGTAAACTTAGTCTTTTTGTCGGGTTAGTTAATTGGGATATGTGTTTAACAATGTTCAGATGTGTGTAATTGGTTTGTTGTTGGTTAATAAAGAGCAGGGAAAGGTGACAGAAGGTCCCTTTTTTTGCAAACTGGGCGGGTTTAAAAACATCATAATCCGGATTGTTGTGTGATGTTCAATGTATTCAATGAAAGTGTGTTATTGGTGATTGGTTTTGTGTGTGTGTTTGGTTAGATGTTTTTGTTGCATGTTGTAGTAATCTCATTCTTTGTTGCTAATCTTGTCATTTGTTGTGTGTGTGTTGCTATTTTCATTTAGTGGTTACAATATGGAAGTATCATTCAGTAGTGAAAATTGTATGGCATAGCATATATTTATGGTTTTATAAATCTATTACTTGTTTGTGTATATTTGGTTAATGTTGTTGTGTGTTACTATTATTATTTTAACTAGCTTCATTCAACCACAGAAGCCAAATGTGATTTCATAGTGAAGCAATAATAATATTATAAACGTTTTCACATATTAAATTTAAACATAAATTTTTTTTCAAATTGTGCCTTGGTGGATTACACCGAAAGCTATTTATTGTAAAATTCTAAGCGTTTTGAAATGTCCAACAGACCGTGGAGGTCCCATAAGTGGCTTTTCCTATTTAAGGTGCAATTCATATTTCTCTGTTTCTTTTACTTTATAATTAGTATCTCATTTATAGCACTTGCTTCTAATGATCAACATCAAAATGTTTGAATCAATAAGTGTGAATATTGTTGCGAAAAATTCGTTAATTTACATGGTTATCGCTATTAATTTTATTTGTTGGTGTGTAATTTTTTGTACCCTTTATAATTGGCTTATGGGAGTTCTTCTTCAACACAAATAAGCATGTCGCTATTGGAAGTTCAGGAATATTTCTCCCTTTTTTTCGAACAACTTGCTTAACAAACCTTATCGTTGTTATTACACTGCTTTGGTTTTTGTTACATTTAATTAACCAGTTCTGAAAATGATTATTCTGGTATTATCCATTAAACTGCTAATTCATAAATTTTTATAACAGACTTTATGAGTTCTAAAGGGGGTATTAACCCAAAAAAACAACATCAACATTGAATGTTAGAAAGGACAAATGCAACTTTTATGCATATTCAATTTGATACCTTGTATTTTTAAATATCAGGTTTAAAATCACCAAAACAAAGCATGTTTGGCTTTGCTATACATGTAAAAATTCTAATTAAACATTTATAATGGATTTTTGTGGCAGTCATAAATGTTTTCCAAAATACTACTTTCGAAGTTTGATCGCACGATACTTCACATAAATTTTCCCCGATTGTTCCAAAAGTTGAAGATATAGGAAAAATAAAATTAATTTTTTTGACATTAATTATTATTGATTTTCATCTTAACACATTAAGGCAACTTATTGACAGAATTATTGTGATGACGTATTTCGCATTCACCTTTTCCCCATTAAAAAAATTCCAGGAAAGTTCCAACAAACTTTAAAAATTTCACAAAAAAAATTTTATATATATATTATTTTAATTTGATAACCTATATATAAGTATATTTAATATCATTTATATTAACGAGTAAATAGTAAAATATTACAAAGAACCGTAACCAAACACTAAATAGTTTTTGTGAATTAAAAACCATAATTGTGATAATATCTTAGAAATTTAACGTTCGTGAATTACAAGTTTTTCAATTTCCCAAATCTTTACATTTGGTATAATTGTGCCACTGTCTTCGTGTTAGGGAATTGGCCATTTCATTCATACATGTTATGTTTGCAGTAATTGGTAAGGCATTTTGGAATTTCCGAACCATCACACCCGTGTGTACCGTGGTCTAATGATACGTTCGTAACATTCTTTGTTCGTACTTTTATTGCAATTTCTTAATAAATTTCATCCGGGAAACTTTTCCTTTGGGACTCTTTTGTTATTTAACTAGCATTTGCTGTTTGTTTTCTGCTGTGTCATTTTGTTGCGTGATGGTGGGGTTTTTTGATTTAAAGTGTTTTTTTTGCGCAATTATGCTGGGTATTTATAAATTTTGTATAATTTCCGTTTGTGTAGGGGGTGGATGGGCAGTTTGAAAATGGTGTATATAATCTTATTGCATACAATTTCATTTATTGAAATTTAACTGAATTTTCAAATTTTGTATGTGTTTATTCTAATTTATATTACAAATTGGAAAGTTATTGTTAACAAACGGTGTCATGGTGGGGAAATTGTAATTAGTATATAAAAATTCATATAATATATAAATTAATGTATAATAATATCGCATGTATTCAACAAAAGGCCAAATTTTTTCTATAAGTTTTGGCAAATTTTGTGAGTTATGATACCAGAATTTATTACATTGTGGTTTAATGTTTTATACTGTGTCTCAGGGAAAAAAAACTAAAAATGCGTTTTCACATTTATTAACAGAAATAACAAAGTACAAGTATTACAGTAACACAAAGTAAACGTATTAGAGTATTATTCCAATATATTAAAATATATATAGTCTGCAGCAATCAACAGTACACAAGTTCATATTCAGACACCCGTCACTTCCTTTGGGAATCGGAATGTCCAATGTAACTTGTTATCGATAAATTAATTGCAAGGCGTAAACATTCGTATCGTCGGTAGCAGTGGCATACGAATAGCAATAATTATTTAAAGACAAACATGAACATAATGAACTATTCATATCATAAGAGTACAACATAGAAAAGTTAACATGCTACGCGACATTTATGTCATCTAAATTATTCAGAACATGCATACAAGACTCATGATGACAACACGTTAACATATCTCAAATGCTGTCCATTCACATAACCGTAATCCACAAACTTGCTACATTATGTTGTAAACATGTTCACGGGTAGATGAATCTGTTTACATTAACAAACCTTACATCTCGGTTAATATTATCCACAAGTGAGTAAGCGCAATTTGTGCAATTTTGCACTAACGTCTTCTGAATAGCCACGTTGTACTGTATGAATAGTTCCAGTTAAAAGTAAATTCCATGATTGATAAACGTCCGTGTTTGGTAAACATCCATGACTGGTGAACATCTGTGATTGGTAAACGTCCGTGATTGGTAAAGTCAGTGTTTCAAATCGTTAATGTGTTACCACACTCGCAGGCTTGACAAACAGATCGTCTGCAACCACATCGCCCCTCATTATTTTCTCCAGAATGCAAGACTACTAGAACCAGTGTAGCAGCGCCAGTGAAACCACTCCTCCTGCAATGGAATAGTCCATCATAAGGGAGGTATCTCAGTCATAACATATATGTTATACAACGCGAATCAGGATGGAATTTTCACAATAAGTATAATTGAGAAATAAGATAAATACTCTCCATTCAAAGTTAAACAAACTCTAAAAGTACACATATATAGACGTACGTACATCAGGCGTACATCTACGTACTGACAGTATACCCTAACTTGGCAAGTGGGAGCATCCTGCAATGCAGAAGACAGAGGAGTTACGCAATACGCGCGGCTCCGGAGTTGTGGGTAAGCTCTGCCAATGTTACGTAATACCGCACCCGCGGTCTAATCAACTAACAATACAGCGTCTGACAATTGTGGCACAAAGGTCGTATGGCAGGACAGAGCAGCACACTAATTTCGAAAGGAAATAACTTAGTATAAGTTTAAAAAAAAAAAAGATACTTGGTGTACATGTTAAATGTGAAATTAATGCATTGATTTAAAAATCGATGCCCACAAAACCCTACTCCAATTTTTGCCCAAAAACAAATAAACATTAAACACAACCACATCTCTCACATGTACGCATTCATGATGTGTATCCCCGCACTCCCCCCCGCAGAAAAAAACCCCATACCTCTCCTCAACAACCCGAGCATGCGCCCCCGCACCACCCCCACACACACCCGTAAAAAAAACCCTAAAACAAAAAAAAAAAAAAAACCCCCCCACACAAACCCCCCAACTATATTAAATTTTAAATTTTTAATATTAATATTATAAATTTTATATATATATAAAGCGGAGTAAAATGTGATACCATACTTAATTGTTTTTATTTTATTCAACGAAAATTTGATAAAGTTACTAGATTTCTATAATAGGAACACTACTTATAAAAATGTAAAGGACATTTATTCATGTTTTATCTGAATTGGTTTTACAGACACAATTGATTAATAGAGTTCAATGGCTAAGGACTAATTGATTAATGAGTTCAATGGCTAAGGACTATGTGCTGGCACTGCTGCCATCTGGCGGGGTCGAACTGATGGCGAACCAAAAACCAAAAGTATCATCATCTTCCGGAAATCGTTACTTGAAGACTGCTGAAAACGAAGATTTAATTTGATTGACATTTCAAAATTATAGCTACTCCTTTCTGGTGGAGACAGCTAAAAGTTAATGAAACTTCTCAAATAATTATACATAATATGAATTAATGTATAGTGACAGTTTAACATGAAAAACCATGGCAGCTTATGTATTATTTACATATTGAAAAACATTCATTGGGTAACATACATCTTATAAAACACATGCTAACTAACACACATATGTAATGTAACATTAACTTACAAAATGCATGCTAACATGTTTGCATGATATAGAGTTTTAAGGGTTTCTTTAGGTGGCAGCGTTACTTTATGTTACTCTTCATTAGTCAATGTGTCTC
>JAODUO010002719.1:5000-7500 GCA_025642075.2 Ridgeia piscesae
GAAAAAAGAACAAGAGATAGAAGGAACTAGAGATGCTGATAGAGAACGTAGTGAGAGAAAAGAAAGAACAATGGAAATGGACAATTGAAACGAAAATTATGGTCAATTCACCCTTGACGACAAACAAACAAAAACAGCAAAATGCAATTTGACCCTAATCTAGTAACCGGGCAACTAATATTTTGAATCCTAAATATAACGATTAGCCATCACGCACTTTGAGAATGATGACACTTTGCAGCCGACGAAAGAAGGGGAGAATTTTTTATTTATTCCTATTTGAATGATGGTAGATTTCTTTGCGAAAGAATAAAACTGGAAAGGAACGTCTTACATGGGTATCATTATACCTTCTGTACTTTTAACTCTATGAATCTGACAACTATTTATCGGTCCTCCGTTCCCCACTATCTGAATTTTCCGGGAATGGGGGCTATGGCCCCCTGACCGCGGGCTGCGCCACTGAGTAATAGTGCAGATCTTAAATATGATATGATATGATATCGGTGAAGAAACCAATGCATACACAATAATAGTGCGCGCGTGCGTGCGTGCGTGCGCGCGTGCGCGCGTGCGTGCGTGCGTGCGTGCGTGTGTGTGTGTGTGTGTGTGTGTGTGTGTGTGTGTGTGTGTGTGTGTGTGTGTGTGTGTGTGTGTGTGTATTGAAGTGTAAATTATTATATGTATGTATATTATATATATATATATGTATATATATATATATATATATATATATATATATATATATATATATATATATATATATATATATACTACATTTACATATTCAAACAAATAGTACTTTTCACTACAATACCAAGTCAATTTGGCAAACCCTATAGTAGGCCCTCGTGTTACGTTTTTATCCTCACACCCGAATAACATGTAGTGTGTGATACATGAATTTTAGTGCCAAAATCCCATCGGGAGAAAAGTTTTATCAGAGAATGCTGAAGTACTTAATGGGATGTGGCTGGAGTGAACCACACTGTATTTCATTCTAAAAACTGTTCTTGTGGTAAGTCATAGGTCATGTGTTATAATATAAACTAAATACGATTCCTTCAGGTATGGACATACATATGTTCTTGTACTGATACCATGAAGATAGTTGTGCACCGACAAATTTTCAAAGACCGTCGTAACATCTTCAGGAAATTGTTAAAAACAGCCCGCTCTGATTACTACAGATCGGAGATTTCGAAAGCTGGTGGCAATATACGCCTTATCTACGGCATCACAGATTCTCTTCTTGGCCGAAAGGTGAATATGACTCTACCAGAAGTGGCAGACGAATCACCCTCGGCACTCGCTACCAGATTCCAACGATATTTCAAAGACAAGACAGAAGTGCTGTGCTAGAATCGATATCCGTTGCCACTGACGACGCGCCAACAGTTGTGGGTGCGCACTTCGACGTGTTCGAGCATGCGTCACCTTCTGATGTGAAAAAATAGTACTGGCATCTGCCACAAAATCGTGTGAACTAGACCCACTGCCGACATCAATTGTCAAACAACACATCGACGCTCTTTCTCCTCTACTGGCCCGGTTCATCAACGCCTCGCTAGCCACAACCGTATTTCCCACACCCATGAAACACGCTGTCGTTGTACCAATTGTTAAGAAGGGAGGGTCTGACGCCAACGCGCTCACAAATTACCGCTAACATCACGTTTGTGGCGAAGACGACTGAGCGTTTCGTTGCACAACAGGTACAACATTTCATGGAGGAGAACGGTATTTACGGGATTTATAAAAGTGCGTACCGTGCGCACCATAGTGCGGAAACCGCACTCGTGCGGATACACAACGACATCGCCCATTCGATTGACAATCGCCAGAGTGTGCTCCTCGCGCTACTCGATCTAAGTGCGGCCTTCGACACCATCGACCATACAATACTGCTGCGACGGTTGTCTGGATACGGGTTATCTGGGGACGTCCTCGCCTGGCTGACATCTTACTTGTGTGATCGGACATATGTCGTACGAGTAAAGAGTGGCGTGTCGGAAGCAAACACCATAACTACAGGTGTGCCACAAGGGACAGTCCTTGGACCGCTACTGTTCAACGCGTACATAGCACCACTGACGACACTTTTACAAAAGTACAATATTCGCCACCACCTATAAGCAGACGACACCCAACTGTACATCACTTTCCCACCAACCGACCACACACAAGCCCTCGCGCGTATGGAAGCCTGCGAACAAGACGCGAAAGCATGGCTCTGTGATAACGGACTCGTGATGAATGACAACAAGTCAAAAGCCATTGTCAAAAGCCTGCGTACACCAACATCGTTAACCCGCGTCAACATATTTAAGATTTAACAAGATTGCCACCTAGAGATTCAACTCTAGATGGCAGGTGGACTAGGAAGCCATTTGGCTTATCGAGAGTCCAACCTATCTATCTAAGTATACCCCGCCCTTCTTAGGTATATGTCGATTTTATTTTTAAATATATTAACACTACTAGCACCTACACAATCAGC
>JAODUO010002719.1:12500-35000 GCA_025642075.2 Ridgeia piscesae
TAAATACACACCAACAAAGAAAAACAAGATGATGCCAACTAAACCCCACTGTCAGTCCTTGCTGTACATTTGTGGACTACTAGTCCAAGCAGGGGACCTTCACCCAAACCCTGGCCCATTTCAACCTCCACCCCGGACTTTCCATGTGGCATCTGCAGTCATGAGGTACACGAACACCACCATGCTATACAGTGTGACGAATGTGACTGCTGGTACCACACCTCATGTGTACAAATAAATGACACCACATATGAACAATTGAAACACAATACTGTCATATGGTTTTGTTCTTGTTGTGTTCTCCCTAACTATTCCACATGCCTGTGCTCAAGCAACATAACTACATCAAACAAATTCTCCACTATGGAATCTCTCCCAGACAGTAGTAACCACATACACAGCATACATGACCAAAACCCTATATTTGCACCAAACCCAGCTAACACATCTACCCCTGACCGAGCAAATGCTAAAACTAAATCTAAACTAAAATCTATGCTGAACTGCAACAGTGTCAAGAGTACTGTCAAAGTTTCCCAACTGCAGGCAACAATAAATTCAACAAACCCTGACATACTATTCCTAGTGGAAAATGAACTTGACTCAAGCATCCCCACCTACTCCTTCCTCCCTATAAACTATGAAGCAATTAGGAAAGACCGAAACGCTCATGGACGTGGAGTCTTAATAGCACTGAGAAATGCTACAGACCCCCAAATGATCATACAGCATCACGGGAAGCCCTACATGAATCCCTGGCCATCCTCTACCGTTCTTGCAAGCTTCCACCGTCAATCATAATCGTTGGCGAGCGACTTAAACCTACCGGACATCAACTGGGAAAACCTTTGCCCAACAAACCAACACACACAGCAACAAAACACAATAAATTACTTGAGATAGTCAGCGAGTATGGCCTAACCAACATGGTAAATGAACCCACCCGACTAGACTCTGGCAATATCCTTGATCTTGTACTCACATCAAACCCCGCCCTTATTTCTACAGTAAGCACAGTGTCAGGCATGAGCGATCACGAAGCAGTCCTCTTCCAAATCAACATTAACCCAATGAAAAAACTACACCTCCACACAAAGTGTACACTTATAAAACTGCAAACTGGGAATCTCTTAAATCCAACATCATTCTTCTTACTCAAAAGTACTTTGACCTAAACCCCGACAATCTAGATATTGACTCAAACTGAAACTTCTTTCATGGATCACACAAAAATCATTATTAGAATGCAAAGAAAACGGGACAAAACTCACGCTAAGGCTAAGAAAACAAAGAAAAACAAACACTGGGAACACTTCAAAAACCTAACGAAAGTAGTCAAGAAAGAAATAACCAAATCCTATCACAACTACATCAATAATATCGTAGGTGAAAGCCTCAGCACAAACCCTAATCGTTTCTGGTCCTTTATTAAAAAAAAAAACCAGTAAACCTGACATGACAAAATGCTAACGACTGATCATGACAAAGCTAACACACTAAACAACCACTTCAAGTCAGTCTTCACCAATGAACAACTCCCTATCCCATCCAAAGGCCCATCACAATTCCCCTCAATGCAAACTCTTGACAATATCCACAATTGTTCAACACATATTCCAACAATCACACACCACCGGCAAACTCCCACAAGCTTGGACCACAGCTCTCCTCACACCAATATACAAAAAAGGCAACAAAAGTAATCCTGTCAATTTCCCTAATTCTATTCTATGCAAGGTGATGGAGCATATCGTCCTTAGCCACACATGGAAACACCTCAATGCTAACGACGTTATCCTCCATCACCATGGATTCAAAACAGGATTCTCCTGACAAACACAGCTCGTGGAGGCAGTTCATGTTTGGGCTTCCTCCATGATCAATAACAAACAAACCGACATTATCCTTTTCCACTTGTTCAAAGCTTTCGACACAGTTCCCCACAAACGCCTTCTCAACAAACTAAACTTCTACGGCATCACTGGTCCCACACTACAATGGATAAACTCTTTCTTATCAAACCGCACATAGACAGTATCCGTAAATGGCTCCCACTCATCCCCTGCTAATGTCTTCTCCGGTGTGACTCAAGGTTCAGTCCTTGGCCCTGTCCTCTTCCTATTATACATAAACGACATCACCGACTCAATCAATTCAAACATCAGACTCTTTGCAGACGATTCCATCATATACAGAGAAATTCATACTCCCAAAGACCATGACATCCTACAAACAGACCTAAACAAACTTTCCGAATGCGCAACAAAGTGGCAAATGAACTTCAATATCGCAAAATGTCATCTTCTCAGAATTACCCAAAATCGATAACCTAGCCATTTCACCTATACAACCACAAACCAACCAATCTCCCAAGTTGAATCACACCCTTATCTAGGCGTCACAATAGACTCAAAGCTGTCATGGTCAAAACACATACACACCACCACATCACAATGTGCTAGAACACTTGGCCTCCTAAAACGTACTCTCCACCCTGCAACACCTAAAGTCAAAGAAACAGCATACAACATGTTAATAAGACCCAAACTGGAATACGCAACTGTAGCATGGAACCCACACAAACAAAACAACATCGACACCCTAGAAAAAATTCAGAGAAGCGCAGCCAGATTTATCCTAAATGACCACCACCGCAAAACAAGCACTACAGAACTGATTAATAAACTGGGCTGGGAAACACTTGAAACACGACGAATACAACACCAACTCACCTTCCTTTACAAAATAAAACAGAACCTCATAAATATCAAGTTACCACAACACATCATAACCCCATGCTCCTGTTCACGAAACAGCAATCCGAACGAACAAGTACACACTAATCCATGCACGCATCAATACATATGCATATTCATTCTATCCAAGAGTCATTAGGGCCTGGAACACACTCCCCCAGAAGTCATAAGCATGCCAACACTACACCCATTCCAACAAACCCGCATCACCATCCACCTTGTTGCTCCAGCCCACCTCACCAGATTATAACCAATAAAATAGACCGTGGTTTGACTCACTCGATCTCAGAGTTGATAAACTCTGTATCTGTATCTGTATCTGTAACTGGCAAAATGTCCTAGGGACACATCACGCTAGTGCGCATGGTGGGTTGTCTGACTTAATTGTTAAAATGTTGGATTACATTATTTTGAAACGAGTTTAGTGATTTACTTGAGACAATGTTTGTGGGGAGAGAATTCCATTCTTTAATTGTTGTTGGGAAGAAGCTGTTTCCAAATATGTTTGCAGAGTACCTAATTTGCAAGAACTGACAGTCATGTTTACGTGAGCATCTAGTGTTGTGTTGCATATAGTGATCCCACTGGAGGTCTTTAAGAAGTTGGGTTACTGTTCCTGGTTCTCTAGAATAGTTTTGTGTACAAAATCTGGCAGCATGTCTTTGGATTCTTTCTAAGGTTTTAATATGTTTTAGGCTGTGTGGATCCCATGATGCTGACGCATATTCAAGTATTGTTCGGACAAGGGTTGTGTAGGCTGTAGACTTAATGTGGGTTGAGCATTTATTTAGATTTCTCATAATGACTCCTAGAGTCTGTTGTGCTTTACTAGCGACTGAGTTGCATTGTGCTGTCCAATTTAATGTATTTGCTATTTGTACACCAAGATAATCATGTGATTGAACAGACTTAAGTTGTTGGCCACAGAAGGTGTAAATATTTGGTGTCGGTTTTCTTGAGGCTAATGTCATTGTGAAGCATTTGGCGGGATTGAATTTCATAAGCCAGGTGTTTTGCCATTCCTCAAGTTTGATTAGATCATTTTGGAGGAGAGAGATGTCATTGTCTGATTTAACTGGTTGATATAGTAGGCAGTCATCTGCGAAAAGGCGACAACAGCTTTAGCGCAAATGGGTGCGACAGAACAAAAGCAGACTTACATATTATTTAACGAATTTGACATTATTACAGACATAATCGTTTGCGATAGTGTTAAGACAGTAGACTTAGTAGTTGATCCAAGGCGCGACATATCGCCAGCATCTGGATGTCTCGCTCAGGGTCAGACTACCAGTCAGGCAATGTGTACCCGTCATGGTCCCGTGAGTGACATGACTATGCATCGACTACAAGAGGCAGAGGGAAACTCTGGAGCCGAAGTCAGCGTTAAGAGACGAAAGATTCACGTGAACGTCAACGAATGTAGCCGACATTCTGCCACCGAGAATGGAGGACAAGATCTAAAGACACCTGCACTCACAAAAACATCCTCAAAAGACCCCAACCGTGGACTGTATCCTCGAGAGAGGAAGTCACGTTTAAAATTAAAGAATTCCACTGCGGCACCATCCTTTGTTAGTGCCAATGATGTTTTGCATCAAACCATCAAACATGTGCATTCACAAGACCAGGCAATAAACAAGCCAGCTGCTTATAGCGAACCCAGTAAATGTTCACCAGTCCCAGAGACAATACCACGGACATTGCCCTCTTCAAGAAATGCAAAGAGTCGTAATAGAAAACTTCCTGCACAGAGTAATTCACTTTTGAATTACTTTAAACAGAAATCTGACAACGAGAGGACTGTGTCGTCCTCGCCAGAATCTAGTCCTGTCAAGATCAATATCAAACTGCGGACTGTTTCATCAAAGCAACATTCATTGCAGCAATTTGGATTTAATCAATCACCTGTGAACAGACCAAACTCAGACAGCATCACATCACAACATATGTCAAACCCAGTTATAAATTCTGTCCGAAAGCAGATCTTTCAAAACACAGATATGTCTAGTCGAATCGGCATAAATGCTAACCAAATTGCCTCAGGAATGGCATCAGCTAATCTTCACCAATGCAACAAGACTGATCTGGGAGTTGATACAAGAAATAATGGTCTTGTGTCACAAAACCCTTCTAGCTGTTGACACAAGTTGTGAAGACACGTGCGGCTTGCTGGGAATGCATTGATTTGCGAGATGATGTTGATGACGAAGACGTGAACTCATTTTCGCAGCTCCCTGTGGAGGTGATTGAGAACATCCTATGTCGACTGCCGACCTCTGACCTCTTGTTGAACGTCAGTCTGGTCTGCTCACAGTGGAATGACATCATTGCTGCTCCAAAGGTACAGTCTGTCTGAGTCTGTCAGTGTCTCACTCCCTGTGTTATATATATATATATATATATATATATATATATATATATATATATATATATATATATATATATATATATATATATATCACAATATTAACAACGTTCGGCGAAGTGCCATTCTAGAAATGACGCCGACACAACCAAATTTATCATTATTGGTTGCATCGGCAACGATACCACTTCGGCAAGAGTACAAGCTCGGCGAAAGTTATTTCGCCGACGCGACCAAATTCACCGCCGATGCATCCAAAAATTCCCGCCGACAAGTCCAAACTTATATATATATACATTCACACACATACACACACACATATATAATATATATATATACATAGATATACATAGACATGTATTTGCATATATGTGTGTGTGTGTGTGTGTGTGTGTGTGTGTGTGTGTGTGTGTGTGTGTTTGTGTGTGTGTGTGTGTGTGTGTGTTGTTGTGTGTGTGTGTGTGTGTGTTTGTGTGTGTGTGTATGTGTGTGTGTGTGTGTGTGTGTGTGTGTGTGTGTGTGTGTGTGTTGTGTGTGTGTGTGTGTGCTTGCGTGCGTGCTTGCGTGCGTGAATGCGTGCGTGCTTGTGCGTGTTTGCTTACACATGACCGTGCATGCATGTATATGTGGCTGTATGTATTTATAGGAAATTGGTGTGCATGCATGCATACATGTTTGTAAATATTTATGTACGTATGCATGTATGGTGTCATGAAAAACATTCGCTTAACGGTAATAATATTTAATATATTTCAACATGTGCATCAGATAGATGCTTGGAGTAGCATTATAAGATGATCAAATGTCAATTTTTTTTATTTAGACGGAGTGCGTAAATCTTGTAATGATATTATACATTTAGCAAGATTTTCTTAATAATTTAAAACACTTCTTATCTATTTTGTGTTATTTTATTACCGTAAAGGTGCCGTGTGTCATATGGCAAGGCTAAGTAGGCACGTGGTATGTTAAATAATTGCGTATTTATGTAAGTGTGTTAATCGGTGTATTATTTAAAGAATTCTCGTATTCTTTTCATCACAGCCAACACCGCTGCCATCATCACCGTCACCACGGCAGGCATCAGCAGTTGCAGAGCTCTCTTCTCCTGTGGAGAACACCTCAACTGGCTGTTTTGAATTGGGTGCCAGTTTTCACAGCGATATCCTGCAACGAGATACTTGTTATTTACTACAGCAGAATATGATGAAATACGCGATGCTGTGAGTCCATTGTTGATAATTTATATTACTTGTGAACATCACAGGAGTCATAGTACATTTTACTAATTTTCTATTTCAGCTGTCACATGGAAAGTTGGAGAGACACCTCACAACACAAGTCACGTCAGCAAGGACACGTCAACTCTGACCGCAGCTAACTCGTCTGACACTTTGCAGGTATAACCCTAAATAAAAATATAATAGTTATAAATCACATAATCGACAACTGTAGCACTAGTCATACATGTGTTTGATTATTTTTCAGAGAAACAAATCTAAACTAATTTGTGTAAAAGAAGGAAAGTCCGTGTTTTGGGGCTATGATAATGAAAATTTTATTTGTGATGCTGCACTGCCGGCAGATGTTAGTGTTTACGTGGGACCCCATGTAGTTACGTGGCAGATTGTTGAGAACTCGACCATGAGGCATAAACTGAATCTTTGTAATAGCCTGGGATACAGCTACACCTCGCAATCAACAGGAAAAGGGGGTAAGTTCTCTAGTCACATTTGAAGGGGAGAAGCATTGCTGAATGTACAACAATCAAGTTGTTTGGGCAGCATGATGTACGTAAGTAGGATTACGTTGCGTTGTCCTATTCATGTTATGATTTAATGCATATTGTGAGATGTTTATAATGATGTTTTTGACGAACCGTCGGTAGTACAGTAGTAACTGGCGATTGTGCATTACAGGTACAACGTGGCGTTGTACGTTGCGAAACAAGCAGTCTTGCAACAGTATACCAATCCGTAGGACAACGCGAGTTCATACCAGGCAAAAAGAACCACAATCATCAGCCCAAGGTTGGAGCAATCCAACGAGGTAGGACAGTCCGGACCGTGCGCGAAGAGTGTGAAGAGAACATCTTCACGTCTGCAAGAGGCATCGTAGACAGGGTGATGAACGTGGAGTTTGAAGGTAACAAATACAATTTCAAATCTATCCTAAATAAAAAACATGATATTGATATCGGCATAACCATATATTTAAGTTATAATTTCCTGAAGAAATTATCTTATGAAGTTGTATACCTTATCACATTGTTTCATAAGTTATTTAATGTAGTAGCTGTTATGCTATCTGTATATATAATCAACTATATCAATACACCATACAAATAATTGTTACTTTTAACTGATTAACAAATGAACGAATATTTGACAGTTTTGGCATACTGACAGGTAATAAGTTCCACATTTGTAGACCATAATTTGACAGACATCGAGATGTAATATAAGTGCGTACACATTGTCGTGCAATTTTCATAGGTCGTACGGCAACAAGAGTTTAACATCATTACTTACATATTCTTACATTTATTCAGCTGAGTGGACTGAGACAAAGTAGAGTGACTGCAATTATGTTCGAGGAAAACACAATATCCCTTACAACTCATCATTTTTATTGCAGAAAGCAGCAGCAGCAGCCAACGAAGCCCTCCAGGCTTTTGTCGACTATTTCGCCACCACGTGGATATATTATTATATGAGTATTTAGGTTCACAACTTACATCGTTTCTCAATAATATTTCTGAAGTAATGAAATGCAAATTCGTAAGCGCATTGTATTTATCTATATAACGCATGCCTTAGAATCTAGACTGATGTAAACAACATCCTGAAAACACATTTCGCCAAAAAGACTACGTACCGAGGCGACAAATGTTATATGCCGAGGCGTCCAAAATATTTGTCGCCGAAGCGGTATCCTTGCCAAGGCGACCAATCTTGTGCCGCCGAGGCGACCAAAACGTCACCGACGAGTCCAAAATATTTCGCAGTCGCATCCAAGGATTTCGCCGACGCGTCCAGAGATTTCATCGCCGACGTGATAACGCTGCCGACGCTACCAATCATAGTTATAGCTGCATACTTATCCCCAGTATTAAAAAGTGATATAAATTTTGCTGTTTCAATTTTTGCAGGAAATATTCTCATACTAAAGCATTGACTACAAATATGAGGAACTGGTTTCGCAATAAAATCAATAACCTTTCTTTTATTAATTTCATACTTATATTTTCATAATCAGTTGAAGTCTTACTTTCCCATAATCGTACAACTCCAATAACCTCCTTTTCGCTAACAGGCGATAGAAACAAATTGCGATCATTCCTGTGCTTTTGATAGTCATAAATTGCAACATTTGCCTGTACAATTATTTTCTTTCGATAATTTCGAGCCAATGCATGTAACAATATTGTTGAACATATTTGTTATATCTTTCTTGTTTGTAGCTGTTACACCATTGTGTTCAAGGTGGTCAGTGTAATTCTCTGCCTGATGTCTTCCCATTACCTGTTTTAATAGTTTCCAGGTACCAGCTATATCGTTTCTTTTCTCCTCGAGAAGATTCTTAAAATACTGTTTTTTAGCTGATCTTAGGATATTAGTTAATTTATGTTTATAGATTTTATACTTAGTTTCCGAATTAATTGGTTGACGCAATAAAATGTTTTTTTAATAATTATTTTTTCTTCATACGTACGTTTTTCAAGCCAAGCATTTTTCACATTCATGTTAGATATTTTAGGGTGGCTGCGTTTTAGTGGACAATATTTGTTGTACATTTTGGTAAAGGTGTTTAGAAATTAGTCATTAGCTAGAATTGCATATACTAATCTAGCTAATGACTATCATTATTTAGAACAGTATTCCAGCAATGTTTGGTTAAGTTAATTTTCAACACATTGACGTTTTCATCGCTAAATATTATGTTTGCCGAATTACTTATATTGTTTACTATACTGCACTTACATAGAGCAAATATACGGAGGTGATCGCTAATGATATTTATTAAAAGTCCACAGTCTATGTTATATTCAAGTTCAGAAGTAAAAATATGATATATTAAGGTTGGTGAAGTAGCCGAAATTCTACTTGGTCTGATAATTAAAGGGTAGAGAACAAATCAATAAATTGTTTCGTACCACTATGACTGTCACATTTAAATAAATATATATGTTGAAATTGCCATATACAAATATTGTGTCTTTTTTTCCTTAATCGACAAAAGAAACGTTCCATGGTATCGCAACAAATAATACATTTGAACCTGAGCACCTGTACATACAACTGATTAATGCGGGTTTGTTCCGGTTAATTCTAAATCCAACAGTTATACATTCAAGTACATCGTCAATTACCATCGACTTGGTTTCATAATTTCTGCCATTGAGCTTCTTCTTAATATAAATTTGCCACACCACCTCCTCTTTTGTTTTCACTGGACACTGTGGAAGGCATCACAGCCGTCAAAGTTATAATAAAGAGTGGTATCTTTATTCAACTATGTTTCACTAATGGCTATACTATCAAACTGTACTGTAAGTAGTTTAAACAAATAAATCTCGTTAAAACTAGTACATTGACTTCTGGCATTGAAATGTATCAAAGAGAGACGACCATCATTGTGTATGCTGATTTCATTGTTGAATTGCTGGTCAGTGAAATATTTACAGGATGTTGTAATATCATTATAGTAGTTATTGTCAGGAACGACATCCGTCTGATTACACGTCCGTTTTCGGTAAATCTAAAAGTACCAAAACTCGTTTCAATTACCACACGGATCATTGTTGATCACATCTGCGTTAGTTCTATAGGAATCATCATCAGAAATATTACCAATAGGTGATACAACATTGTTGTGTTATTGTAGTTCGTGTTCTTTCAATTGTCAATTGAAATTGTTGAGATAAGTTCAATCAACGTGCATGCTGATGGTGATCTAGAGTAACGTGTTTATTACCCGCAAGACGGCAGCACAATCAATTACGTATCACGACATCTCCCTTCTTAAAATATTTTTGAAATAAACACCGTATTAATGCCAATGTCTTTGGTCCACAGTCCTTTTCTTCTTGAAATGTCAAACATTTTGAACATAACATGAAACATGTGATACTTAGAAATTAGACTATGTAATGTCACATAATGCAATGTAATGCAAATACAATCATTGAACAATTATAAAGTACGTTTCACAGTTTCTCCCAGCACTGTAGCTTTAGAGATTAAGCCGTGTTGGTGGGCGCACACATCTACCAGCCTTCGTCCTGTACGAAGCGTCGTCGACACAGGCTGGTGGTTCTTCGACGTGGATTGGTTCAGTTTCCTTGCTAGGGTTGTCGCACGTAGCCAGTTCACTTCGATTAACTGTGTGTTCTCCATCCGTATTCTCATCACTGTGATGTGTATCTGGACATGTGAATGTTTCTCCAGTCGTTCTGATGTGTAGTCGATTTCTACGATACTCAGCTCCATTTCTGCCGGTGAGTATGTCTGATCTTGGTTCGCTAACCCTCTGTTTCACAATGGCTGGTTCCCACTTTTTCGTCACATAATCATGTACTCTTACACTTTGACGTGGATATATGTCTTTCAAGTCACGTGCATGTTCATCATATTGTCGTCGCCATGGTTCTCTTCTGTGGAAACGTGCTTTCTCATTCCCCGTGGTGGCGATGATGGGTAAGTTGGACTGAATCTTTCGGCCAAATAACATTTCTGCAGGTGACGGTAATCCTGTTTCGATGGGAGTCGTACGAAGACAGAGCAAAGCAATGGCGGGGTCTTCTCTCGCTTCGTAGGCTTTCTGTAGTGTCTTCTTTACTACACCCACATATCGCTCAGCCTTCCCATTGCACTGAGGATATCTGGGGCTACTCGTCTCGTGGTTGAAGTCGTATTCAGCTTCGAATTTGCGGAATTCAGCTGCATCATCACGTTAGCATTGTCACTGATGAAGATGTCTCGAATGCCAAACTCTGAGAAGATTTCATTTAACGCTCAATGTTGCAGTTGTTGCTTTCAGTTTCGGTCAGACTCTTGCTCGAACAGACAACTGGTTGTCCGTGTTGTAGAATTGTTGCTCCAACTCCTAGTTTCCTCGCATTTGTCTGAAAGGTTACTGGCTTGTTCGTGTCGAAGTAAGCCAGTGTTGATGCTGCAGTGATGGTTTTTTCACGTTGTCGAACGCTTCATGATGTTCAGGTCGCCACACAAAGATAATGTCTTTCTTTTTAGATCACGTAGTGGCGCGGTAGTGGTCGCCAGGTCTGGTGTGTAGCGGCTTAGGTAGTTCACCATACCAAAGAAACTCTTACTTTCCCGGGCATTTGTCGGCGGTGTCATGTCAATAATTGCTGCGATCTTACCAGGTTCTGACCCTTTTGACGAGAGGTAGTTTCCGAAGAACTTGATCCTGTGTGATTTCACAACGGATTTGTCAGGGTTGAGGCATAGACCAACCTCTTGTGTATGTTTCATGACGTTGTCCAGGTGTTCGTCATGCTGTGCTTCGGGGTTGCCAAACACAACGATGTCGTCAGCAATTGCTACAACACCAGGTAGACATTCGAACGTTTGGTCGACTTTCTTCTGGAACACGTCCTGTGCCGAAACTACCCCAAATGGAAGACGACGGAAGCAGTATCGCCCGTATGGCGTGTTGAACGTCGTAAGTAGTTTCGACTCATCATCCAACTTCACGTTCCAATATCCTGATCGTGCATCCAGTATTGAGAATACACTGGCACCTTGTAATTGTGGTAGAATGTCATCTAGGACCTGTGTGTAGTGATGAGGTCTTCTCACACATTTGTTCAAGTCCTTTGGATCTAGGCATATGCGTAGTTCACCTGAAGGTTTCGTGACGTACACAATACTGTTAACCCAGTCAGTGGGTTGGTCAACCTTCTCGATGACGTCTATTTCGATCATTCGTTTTAACTCTTTCTTCACAGCATCTTTCATTGGCCCAGGGACGCGTCTTAGTGGATGTATGACAGGCTCTGCATCCTGTTTCAGGTCAATGTGATACTCGCCAGAGAAGAGACCAACACCTCGAAAGCATTTTGGGTATTTCTCGAGTAATTTCTCTTTAGCATCACCGTTGCCTTCACCAGACGATTTGCTGTTTCCTTCTTCATGTATTGCATTAAGTTGACTGTTTTGTGACAGTCGTTGCATGCTGAATTTTGTTCACAGTTTAGTGAAATTAGTGGTAGGGCTATACATGCTTGCAGTCCTAGCATTGTTGATCCAGTGTCCTCTGTGACATGAAACTCGACATTGAGCGCTGAGTCGTTGTGCGTGCACTGTAGCGTGAAGCATCCGTATTGCTTTACGTTTGCACCACCGTATGCGCTCACACGGACTTTGGAGTTCTGTAGAGCGACTGATCGTCCACGGATGTCTTTCTGTTCTGGGAACAGGTGTTTGTATACACGTAGTGGCATCACATTCACATCTGCTCCACTGTCAATCTTGCATTCCACAAGAATGTCTGTCGTTTGTCCTCTCATCTGTATGTTTGCGAATGCTTGAGAGTTGCTTCTTTTCTTGTATATGGACTCTCAATGTTGGCAATCGGTGCAGTTTCGATTGAATCGAGCACAAAGTGTTCGTCTTTGTCACTGTTTTCCTTGTCACAAACAGTATATACTGTCTTTCTTTCTGTTTGCTTTTCGATCTGTTCTGGTGTTATAAGATACAAGCAGCTTATTTAACGTCGGTTTACATGTGAATTTGATAACATTAGCTCATCTGAGCTATTTTCAGACAAAAAAGTGTAAAGCAACGAGACATAAAACATAAAAAGCATACAGAGCATTTGAAATGACAGCAATAAAACATATAAAATAAGGGTAATGAGTACAAAATAAATAATACATGCATGTATAATAATAATAATATTAAATTTTTTGTTTTACTCTGGGCAATCATAGCGATTGAAAATGGTACATAAAACATGCAAAGTATATTAGTTAAAATATAGTGAAAAAATATATAATTTAAGACATTAGCATAATATAAGTAAAAACTTAGAGAATATATGATATGTATATATAAAACTAATTTAAATAATTTCAGACATTAAAACATATTTATGTGATTATTTGACTAAACCTATAAAAAAAACTTTAAAACATTAAAATAAATAGATCTAAATAATAAACTAAGGCTTTACAATATTTTACACATATCCATATTGCATGTATACAATGAAAGGTATATTCATAATATTGGCATGACGACAGACATGTTAGCTGTTTACCTGCATATAGAACAATTGCGTGATGGGCCATCCCAATTCCGGATCAGTCTGCAAAACTCGCCGTAGTTTACTGTTTTTCGCATTTCATTTGGCAGGCTGTTCCAAATCCGGGGCCCATCATGGACAAATGATTTAAGTCCATATTTAGATGTGTTTGCCTTAGGGACAACTGCAGTGTTATCCTTTCGCATGGAATACTGGGAAAATATTAGCATGATGAGATTTTGAATAAAACTTTGAGCAATATTATTTACAATTTTGAATACTTCGCATGCCATTTCTTTTATCCTTTTACGTGGAGGTGTTCGGTGTTAGCGGTCTTTAAAAGGTAATGATGCGAGGATGAATAATCATTGTAAATAAATCGAAGTGCTCTCTTCTGACTTTTTTCAAGTTTTTGGTGCTAGATTGGCTACAAAATTCCAGATCAAAGGACAGTAGTTGAAGTTTGATGTTATGAATGATTTGAAAATTGCAAGTTTCCCTTGTCGAGTAAGGAGATGACCAAGACGTTTTAAGACCGGTAAATGTCTAGCTGCCTTTTTGCAGATGTTAGCGATATGTTTGTTAAAAGTTAACGAATGATCATTCTCATTGCCTAGAAGGACAACAGAGTTTTCACAGTGAATGGTAGTGTTTTCAAAAGTAATTTTTTTATGTCCCTGGTTCCCCTCTTGCCGAAACTAATTGCTTGGAATTTGGATGGGTTAGCCTTCATCTGGTTGACATTGAACCACTGTAATGTAGAAGTACGGTCTTGTTGCAATGTGTGAATGAGAGTGTCAGAATTTGAGTGAGCACAAGACTAATTGTAGAGAGAGGACTTATAAAAAAATGAAAAATATAATTAATAAAAACATTGAAAAGAAGAGGGCCAAGAATAGAGCCTCGGGATACACCTTTGACGATGTCAACCCACTCACTGTAGTGAGGTCCTAATTTCACTCGCTGTTTCCTGTTGCTGAGGTAATTTCTAACTAAACTGCATGATTGATCAGAAAGGCCATAAGCACTGAGTTTGCCTAAGAGCAGGCTATGAGGGAGGCATGGACTGACACCCCATGCTCGGCCTGAAAGCACCGAGGAAAGGGTTGAACATATTCTCAAAATGAGTGCTTAATTGGGAGTTGATGGCCTTTTCAAATAGCTTAGAGATGAACGGGAGAATGCTAATCGGTCTGTAGTTTTGCTTGTCTAAAGGATCTTTTTTCTTATACACCGAGATAAATTGCGCTTCTTTAAGTCTTTGTGGGAAGGCCGAGGTCGCAAATGAGTGGTTTATTAATTTTGCAAGTGGTTCCGAAATTGTTTTACTGCAAGATTTTATTATTTTTGCAGGGATGCCATCGACCCCAGGGGCTTTTCGTGCGTTAGATTTAGAGATGAAAGTATCTATGCTCTCACAGGTGACGGGACTAAAATCAAAAGCAGTAGGAACAGGGATGTGGTCTGTTATTTTTTGGATGCTGGGGTGGTTTAATATGTCATCCGGGATAGGTACAGATGTTATGTCTTGGCCGGCATTTACAAAGAACTCGTTGAGGGTATTCGCAACAGAGATATGGTTTGATATGTTATTATCGTTTTCTGAGAGTATTATTACAGGGTCTTTTAGGAGCCCTTTGTTTGACTAAAATGGTTTTAGACTTGGGTCCACCGGCACACTTCGTGGAAACGTAATGTCTTATTGATTGTCGTTTTAGTTTTGTACAGAGATTTCTGTGCATACGGTAAGCTTCCCAGTTGGCCGGAGTACACCATGTTTTGTATTTGTTGAAAAACATTGACTTTTTAAAGAATGCTTTTTCGAACTTTGGAGTTCATAAATGGGGTTTGCTTGGTTTTGACAGTTTTCTCTTTGATCGGGGCATGGTCGTTTAAAACATCGGCGAGGAGGACTTCATGAGCCCAGTAGATGTCATGCACGTCATAAAAGACATAAGCAACATCAAAAGGAATGACACCCACTGCCTCACTGAAGACCCTCTCATCGAAATGTTTGTATAAGCGACACTTAATTTTTCGTTTGTTTGGTGGAGAAGCCGCACCTTTAATAACACAGGAAATCATATTGTGCCAGTCACTAATGCAGCATGTGTAATTTGTGATGTTAAACAGAAGGGACGGTCTGTTTGTTAGGATAACATCCAACGTTGAAAGGGATGCGTCTTTCATGAAACATGTTGGAGTTTTGATAAGATTTGTAAAATCAAAAATGTCACATACCGTGCACAGGGTGGGATTTGTCAGGTTTCACCAGGTCATAGTTCAAATCTTCAATGACAATTATATTGTCGAAATGAACATGAACTTTATCAATACACGTAGTAAAATCATCAATAAAACTAGCATTAGGCATCGAAGGTGGCCGATAGGCGCAGACAATCGCCCATTTGCGGCCACAAACCGTTGTTTCAATTGTAATGCTTTCTACATGCTGTAACTCAAGGTCGGGGCGCTGACGTGTTGGTAAGTCAGATCTGACATATGTCAGAATGCCCCACCTCGACCAGTCCGGTCTTTTCTAGAAGACCTGTAGTTAGGTACGTCAAACTGACCAAGACTGAAAAAGGATCTAGTTTAGTCTCAGTTATAAATAAGATGTCCATGAGCATACTTGAAAACAAATCAGACAGTTCGTAAATATTAAGGTGTAAGACCATAATGTTCTTTGGGCATTTCTTCCTCACTGAACGAAGTTCGTTGAATATATCATTTACCTCAGATGTAGATGTAATTTCGTCATTCGTATCATCTGCTAGAGGTGATTCAGCAGATGAGAAGAACGGTACCAGTTCTCGGTAGTCACTGACAGTCTAGCATAATCTTGATCGGTAATACGGATGGCTTCTTGCAGGCACTTCAAATGTGACCACGCATCACAAGAGTCACACTGTAGGCCTTGCTGATTGGTTTTCACAGGCTTGTGACACACGCCATGTGGACACTTCCAGTTACGAGGGCCGGGATTTAACGAACCATCCCCACACAACAGCAGCATCAGTCGAAGGTACGAGCCGATCATCGGATAAGCGGGCTGAGCCACTATGTCGCCTAGTGATGGCCATTGGAGGGGATAGGCATGCGGTCTGTCATCACAACATCCGGTATTGCCGAAGCCGATGATCCGTGTTTTGGTGTCGCCCAGTGCCGATCGCTAGAATCATCGTCAGAAGTACGACAACGACGAATCCGGCCGTCACGGATGGGTGATCCCTGAGGTGTTGTTGTTGTTGATGTCTTACCCCTGTCTCGGTTTTTATTCAGACATACACAAGCCCAATGTCCCATGCCATTGCGGACATATTGAGTCTGCTGCTGGACATTTGTCGTTTCAAGCATGTGTTTTTCCCCACCTGTAGCAACCGTGTAGATCTGTTCTCATCTTCTTCGGAGCTTTGTGTGCGTGTTGTTTGCTAACAGACTGTATCTGTCTGGTGTCCTGGATGTCATCCATTTGTCTATATGTGCCATTATATGCTCGTACTACCGCTAGTGCTTGGTCTAAGGTTGTTTTTGGCAATTAATTTCCGTCGTATGCTATCACTGTATAGGCCCGCAATTAATGTGTCCATTAACTGTTCGTCTTTATCAGTGTATTCACAATCATTGGCAATAATGCGTGTCCTTGTCACAAACACATCTGTTGTTTCGTTTTGCACTTGTTTGATTGCTCTTAACTGAAATCTCGAAACTCTGAAGCTGAATTTTGGTTTCGCATTATTTTCAAATCCTGTCCAGTGAGACGCCAGTATTTTGCTGTTGGCCTCTGATAGCGCCCAGCCGTCGCGTATGTCCCGACCTTCCTCGCCGGCCCATAGCATTATATATTGTACCTTTACTGCTTTTGTAGCTAGTGGTCCGTTAAATATATATTTGCACGTCCTTTTGAATTTTCGCAGTGCTTCTGGTAAGTTTCCTGACTGCCAGTTGATTGCTGGTATTGGCACACCCGTTAACTCTGTCATTATCGCCCACTGTCTCGTGCTCTGACATTTAGACTTAGTGTTCCACTGCTTCTGCTTGTAATAATCCTTCGCACTATATAACTGAAATACGCTATTTCAGAACAGTTCGATTATTACGACCAAAAATAAAACAAAGTGCTATATATTAACATGGAGTATATGGACCTCCTGCCCCCAACTGCCCACAGCCTCCTTTTCGCGCACGAGACTTGCACGTCCTATTATCAATTGAAAGCTGCTCGGAAAATAAGAAGCAGTCGAGTCCATATTTCCCGAGCTGCTCGATCAATAAGAAGTAGTCGAGTCCTTATTTCCCGAGCTGCTCGATAAATAAGAAGCAGTGGAGTCCTTATTTCTCGATCAGCTCGAAAAATAATGCGAAGTCAGACAGTTATTTGTCGAGCAGCTCGAGAAATAGCGGCAACTCGGGTCGTTATTTGTCGAGCAAATTTTTGCGTGCGTGCATGGACTCTTACAAATGCTTTTACGCCGTTTACGTGTTCATATTTGTTGTTAGTACTCAATGCGACGCCGTTTGGTCGTTTACTGTTTGTATTTATCAGGTTTCGCATAGTTTTCAAATCCTGTCCAGTGAGACGCCAGTATTTTGCTGTTGGCCTCTGTTAGCGCCCAGCCGTCGCGTGTGTCCCGACATTCCTCGCCGGCCCATAACATTATATATTGTACCTTTAGTGTTTCGTCTTTTGTAGTTAGTGGTCCGTTAAATATGTATTCGCACGTCCTTTTGAATTTTCGCAGTGCTTCTGGTAAGTTTCTTGACTGCCAGTTGATTGCTGGTATTGGCACACCCGTTAACTCTGTCATTATCGCCCACTGTCTCGTGCTCTTACATTTAGAGGTCTGTCTCCTCCACGTACGCTCGCGTCTTTATGAATCACCCATTCTCCGCCCGTGCGCGTGGTATTCACAATCTGCCTGACACCATGTTGTATTGTTGTAGTTCGTGTTCTTTCAATTGTCAATTGAAATTGTTGAGATAAGTTAAATCAACGTGCATGCTGATGGTGATCTAGAGTAACGTGTTTATTTTCCGCAAGGCGGCAGCATAATCAATTACGTATCACAACAAACATTATCAATAATTATGTGATAATCCGTCATTGCTAATAACGTTTAGACAATTTACCTTTATTGAGGCAACAATCTCACAAGATCAGACTTTTGCCCAACTTGCATCTAGGCGTCACCCTCACGACACCTTGTAAGGTCGTCCTGTCCCCGTCTTCGTTAATTTGGGCGCGCAACGCAATGGAGGTAATATAGGGGAAGTCTTACCCCACAATGTGTTGACACTTCGCTCGCCAAGCCGTGTCGTGTTGTTCCCTCACGGCTAAGGGTGTGTACATTTGTCAATAAGACAAACAACGTGTTTCCAGGTTCGCAATCGGCATTTGTTTTATTTTGACAACAGCGTCATTTACAACCACAACAAACGCAACAAGTGTGACATCCTTGTTTATCTCTCTCTCTCCCCTCTCTCTCTCTCTCTCTCTCTCTCTCTCTCTCTCTCTCTCTCTCTCTCTCTCTCTCTCTCTCGTGTCTGACTTTTACATTTAAATAGTGTCCGGATTTTTGAAGTCAAAAATAAAGCAAGCTGTTTATCGCCGTGATATACAATTGCCGAAATTTCGTTTAATCAAAAGTGGGGAAACGTTTTCATAGTTTCCCCGTGGAGAGCGCCAACGTCACTCCTTCGGTGTAAATCGTGCCGCCCTCCTCGATATTCTAAAATGCGCCTCTTTTAAAGTAATTTGCCCTGGTGGGTAACCACGCCCAAGAATCGTCTATAATTTGGATTTTAACACGTAAAATATCCAAACGCACTGTACCAGGGTTTAAAGTATAATGCTTTTACGCATGCGTGTTTTCATGTCGTCATACTGTGGGGATGAGGGTGTACTGACCACCTGAGGGGGTATGCATATATTTGCATACTTCCCCGACCCCTAAAACCCGGACAACAAGTAATCTAAGGTCAGAGCAATGTCTGAGCCAATTCGCTGCTATGACCCTTGTGACAATGTCTGAGCCAATTCCCGGCTACAACCCTTGTCTCCCGATTCTCTCCCACCATTAATCTTTCCTAATCTTTCTCCAGTGGACAACTGAGGACTGCGCCTCTGGCGCGCCTATGCTGAAGGAAACCATACGCCTGTCAGCATTCATTCTCATTGCTCTGGATTTTCTTGCTAATAGTTAAATGCATATAATAACAATAATAATAATTTCTAATAGCTAATATAACAATACTAATGAAAATAACATTACATTAAATTAGCCAATACATGCAGGTTTGTTACAGCCTGATGAAGACACATCAGTTCATTGTCCACGCCGCGTGTATTTTCCCGCCACGTTTCAACTGCATGGCTTGGTTCGGACATGCGTCGACCCGTGGATGCATTTTGCTGTTTTATCTCGTGGAACGACTCGCACACAAATGTTATATATTTTCTAATCTCTATAATGATCGCAGTGTCCTGGTGCGAAGTTGGTAGGGACGCTTTGCCCTTTGCCGAACGTTATGTCACTTCAACAACGCACTTAATGTTCCGTAAGTTCTATACTGAGCCTTGCCCTTCTTTACAAACCTTCATCTGCACAACACTGTCCGGTCACGCTTGACTACACCGCAGCGAGTCTCAGGCCGGTGTCACCTGACTGTTGAACAGGCGTGGTCGTTATTATAAAAAAATCGATATATCCATCGAAGGAAAATATCAACCGCAACAGACTTTTAAATCAGTGGGCATTCACTGATCTGTCAGACCACATCAAACTAGGGAAAACCTCTGTGTATTGCAGGAAGTAGCGAATAATCTTAACACAACACATCATTATTATGAGCTACAGTTCAGTGTAATTATCAATTAACGTTTCTGTAGTAAAGTTATTATACAATTCAACATATTCAGTGTATTGTATTTGAAACTCACAATTGTTAGATGAAACAAACTGAACCTAATTATAATTAATTACAATATAATTACTTTGCAACAAATCAAATACATGGTCAGTTGTGAAACTACTATAGTTTATTTAAATATATGCAATTGATAAATAACAGTGTAAGCACACTCATCACTTCTAGCAGCTGTCTCAACAGCAAGACAGGATGAAGAAACGGCAGACGCAGCAGCAGCGGTACCAATATCGTGCGTGCGTGCGTGTGTGCGTGCGTGCGTGCGTGCGTGCGTGATATTTGCCCACGTGACACAGTTCATTTGCCAAGCTACGGGTTTATGAGCTCGACTTCACACAGCGACCTGACTGGGCCATATCTCCCGAAGATTCTGACGAAGACGAAGTCACATCCTCGAGTAGGACACTGGCAGCAGAAGGAGCACAGCGAGAGGTCTCCTCCGGGCTTCTCGGTCTTCGTCAGTTCACACCGCAAGAAGTTGCCGTCGAAGGGCCCTGTGCCAACCGACTTCTCCATCGTGTCCACGTGAACCTGCAACAGTTCGACAAATTGTCTCGCTATGTGACTTGCCAAGACACCGGATACAACGCTACTAAATCACAACACTGCGAAACTGTTTCGTGAAGTCTCGGATTCTACAAATTATACCTCACTTGGTGACGTGTCATAATACGTAATTAAATATAAAATGGTAATGGTAGTTTATTTGTAGGTTGTTACAAATGTGTTGCGCTACCTTCCCGATAATGCTTAAAGATGATGTAGTGGCTACCATGTGCAGTAGTCATGTTTTTGTATAGTTTCTTAACGTATCATTTGTACAATCACCTGATTCTTGTCACTGCAGTCGCCGTCCTTCAAAACGAGGCGGATGCGAGCCTCGTTCTGACACTGCGAGACGTTCGCTCTGAGCACGAAGTCAAGCGGGTTGGTTGATGACGTCACCTCAGCGCACGTTTTGCGCTTTCTGTCTGTGAAGACGGCACAGTCACCGAAGTCGCGACACCCTTCAGCTAGGGCAGTGAGCACAACTGAAACATAAACAAACCGTAATATTAGATTTATCAATGGTTGATATATAATGTCTAACATACGCACAGTTGGTGTTTTAGTAGCTAAAGGTTACGTTGCGCTGCTTGGGGTTTGGAAGGATTGGAGATAGTTTGATATGTTAGAATGTAAATAGAAGACTGTTCTAAAGCAAATGGGAACATTTTGTATGATTACTGAAAAATCTGGATTATATTGAATTAATTTGGATAATTACTTTCCGTGACATAATTTGGATGTCATAATTAATTAAATATTTACTGTTCGTCTATGCAAGGGAACGGGGCGGGATGGCGGGTATGATGGAACGGGGCGGTATGGCGGGTATGATGGAACGGGGCGGGATGGCGGGTATGATGGAACGGGGCGGGATGGCGGGTATGATGGAAGCGAGATAGTAGTAACAGTGGTGATAGATAGAGAAGGGACTGTGGGTGAGAGAGGAGGGAGTATGAGAGGTGTGGAGGTAGAGAGGGAAGGGGAGAGTGACGGAGGAGGACGGGCGATAGGTGTGTTAAAGACCACAGGGAGGATGTGAGGGGATGGAGGGACAGATGAAGTGAGAGTGGCATATGTGTGAGGGATGGCGATAAGGGAAGGGGGTATGAACGAATGGATAGAACACATACGCTAGGTTATGGAGGTGTGTAACTATGCCTTAAAATTAAAATTCACTTGAGAAAACACTTTTAGATATTGACCGCCGAAATTATTGTTTTAAATTAAAGGTATGTGTTTACGTAACGGAGTATCCAGTCCTTTGGACTGCTTAAATCTACAGACTTTACTTCCCTGACAGACAGCTATACAGCTAAGTGAACTGGAGCACTGTAGAGTGAAAAAACTTGCCCAAGATTGTAATTCCGCAGCACAAGATTTGAACCCGGGTCCTCTTAGTCGAGAGTCGGAAGGTGAATTCAGAAAAGAGCGATCTTTCATGATACCAAATCTGGTAAATTAATTCGACATGGCTAAGGCCGAAGACGAATCTTTCGTCTGACTGGCAATATTCTGCACCGGGGAAAGAACTCGCGCCACCCGAAGTGTGATCTCATATTATCTCAGAGTGTCCACGTATGGCTTCTTCACTGATAGCGTAAATAATTTATTTGAGACGTTAGATAGTCT
>JAODUO010002719.1:40000-42717 GCA_025642075.2 Ridgeia piscesae
TGCTCCTTTATATGTGTCCACGCACAGTGTGGAATCATGAGGCACATTTTAATATCTTCATAATGAAACTACCTAGTGTTTTAGGTATCTGAGATATGACTTTACTATTAGAAATTGGTCTATAATTCTTGACGTTATCTGTAGGTGTGAAAAACCAGTGTACAGTGACTAATTTATAGTATTCACTAGTATTTACCAAGGAAATAGTTATGACATGTTTTCAGCAGTGTATATGGTAACAAGATTACACGACTTATTTATATATAGTATATTTTATTTAAGTTCTCCAATTGTTGCGGGCTTAAAAAAACATAAATGGACGTTATTAATTTTATTGAATTTCGATGTGGACATGACACAAAGATTAGTAGGAATTGAAAAACGGATTAAACTAATTGTATTATAAAAATTATTATTAAAACACCTATCACAATTATTGATTCATGTTGAGGTATCAATAGCGCTGGGTGTCGGAGAAGAGGTTACGTTATACAACCCAACAGCTGATGAGAACTTTCACGAAATGTCCAG
Source organism: Ridgeia piscesae (assembly GCA_025642075.2). Classification (NCBI taxonomy): domain Eukaryota; kingdom Metazoa; phylum Annelida; class Polychaeta; order Sabellida; family Siboglinidae; genus Ridgeia; species Ridgeia piscesae. The sequence continues at coordinate 40,532 of JAODUO010002719.1, forward strand.
AACGGAAACTAGATTTTCTAGAGATAAATATATCTAATACTATTTGAAAGACTTGCCTGTGGTTTGTGCACACTCGGGCACGTCGCAGTTATCCCACCGAGTGCCGGGATGTGTCGAGTAGCACCACAGACCTATGTCTGCATGTCTGCTGGGATTACGGCAGTAGTTGGACGCTGCTTCGAGTGATACGTCAGGGAAATACCTCGCTTCTAAGGTTACATAGAAGTCGTGCACTTGGGGCTGGAAAACAAGGCAGGCATCGAGTAAATAAATGACCACCAAATATGTAATGCGTGAAATGTATCACCGTTACGTGACAAAATATGGGCAAATTGTGCGTTTTATGATACAATCATGACTTTCGGCACACACTTAGAACACATAAAGAACTGACGGATGTTCTAGCCATACCATTCACGAGTCTTATTTTTCCAGAACAAATGAAGAGCTTTAAGAACAAATATGGAAAATAGCTACAATTATGGCAGCAGCAAAATTCAAATCGATGCTGTGGGTGTAAATGTACACTAAGTGTGCTAATGGTTTATCATCTGTATTTCCTGGAGGAGATCGGCCGTTGATGAACGGCGCGTGAAGGTCAGCTGTGAAGGGCGCAGCTGCGCTTATTGTTTTCGATTGCTCATATATATATATATATATATATATATATATATATATATATATATATATATATATACATATATATATATATAGTATATATATTTTATATATATATATATATATTTATATATATATATATATATATATATATATATATATATATATATATATATACGATAATGTGTACATAAGAATATTGACCGTGTGGGTCACAGAGAAAGAATATATAAATATATATATATATATATATATAATATATAATAAGGCAGGCATCGAGTAATGACCACAAATATGTACGCTGTGTAATAATACCGTACTGTGCAGTCGAGCGCACGATATATATATATATATATATATATATATATATATATATATATATATATCATGCGCTGTGACTGCACACGCGGGTAATTATCTACTCAAATTATTGATATTATCGTATATGATTATATATATATATATATATATATATATATATATATATATTTTATATTATAAGCTCTCTACACGGGGGTAGTTATTTCTCCTTATTATTGATATTATCGTACCTTTATACGCGGTTCCCTACTTAAATTTTACATTGTGTGTGGCAGTGAAGATATGTGGATTATGATGTTCTATTTTCTCTGATACTACCAGTTTTATATTTGTTGCGCTATCATTGAACTAGAATCGTCCCCATGGTGATCGCTTACACAAGTCAACAACTTCGCCAAGTATATCAGCTATCCACGAAATCGCTCATCCGCGTCTCCCGGGAGGTCTACTATAACGTGAAGCAATTGGACATTTGTTATGCAATACAAACAGACAGAGGGACCACGAAACGTGGAGGCCGTGTCGGATTATTATACAAGTCGGCATATAAATTCCGCAAGTCAACAACCAAACGAAATGAAAAATTTGAACATTTAGACGTTAAATCAGCGCAAACTTCGAGACATATGCATGTTGTCATCATCTACCGCCCACCGACCACCTCCATCCAGTCGTTCCTTGACGAATTAGCTACATACGGAAACGAAATTGTTGTTACACGGCAAGACATCCTCATTGTCGGTGATTTCAATCTTCACTGTGAACTTAATAGTGCGCCTGGTGTAAAGGTATTGAATGACATTTTAGCAGAAAACAACATGTCACAGAACCCACACATATGAAGGGACACATGCTAGACTTGGTGATAACACGCTCATCTAGGTCAATCATTTCGTCAACTTCAGCGTACCCCAGCAGCATATCCGACCACTACACTGTCGTTTTCCGTCTATCGTCGGCTAGCCCTGTGCCTGTTCGTGCCGTGAAACAGCTGCATGATTTTCGCGGACTTGATTTTGTTCCCCTCAAAACTGACCTTACTTCACGTCTTGGGTCTGTAGATACTACTCTAGATGTGAATACCCTGGTTGGCCAGTACGAGCATACGGTTTTTATCAACAATTGACTTGCATGCCCCAGTTACTGTGATAATGAAAGCTTGCCGACGCAAGGAACCGAGGTACAATGACGACATCCATAAAGCCAGGGCCTTAAGACGTGCAAACGAGAAGAGATGGAGATCAGCG
>JAODUO010002720.1:0-20571 GCA_025642075.2 Ridgeia piscesae
CATACAAATCTCTACATAAGGGGCATTCCATGACAAATCAATGAAAAACATCTTGGTAAAATTTACATGACTGTCTTCAATTTTGATAAATTTGTTGTGTTGGTGTAAGATCACGAGTCTATGCTGTCCACCAAATTTGAGGTCAATCTGACCTTGATATCCAGAGATCGAGGTCATCAAACTTTGGCCCAACCATGATACCTGACGACCTTCCAAGTGTCATAACTTCACTTCTAAGTGACCGACACGTGATTTTGGTGTCATCTTGAAGCTGTTAGAATTGTCTACCAATTTAGACAATTACCCATACATAAAAAGTAAACCCTATTTTTTAAATGGTTTGACCTTTAACCTGACCTAGCAAAAACATGTAATGTTTGATTTCGCTGATTTGTTATGTTGATGCACATATAACAAGAATCTAGAAGTTTTATACTGCATTGTTGAAAACATCAGGAGTTACACATTTTACAAACATTTCTTATGCAACTTTAATGCTGAAATTTAGGCAATAAGTAGACAGTCATAATGCTCTGTTAGTATGCAGATGGTGACAAACTTCCAAGAAGTTGTTTTGTCATCACCTTTACTATCCACTAAGTTATATCTTGATTTACATATGCTGGTGTACTTAATATACAATATATAATGGGTCATAACATAGCGTTAGTGCATGTTAGTGTTGAGCATGTTACATACTGCTTTCGTCTCCACTACATATGGAGTCAGACCACATTTGCATTTTCCATAGGCGACCATTATAACGTTTCCTTCATTTCCTAATAATCTTGATCAGCTATGTTATTGACAATTTCACAGCATATTTACCCTCCATAAACAGATGTTCTGTGAAATTCGTGAACTTCTAATATCTCAGGCTCCCACAAACTTCTTTCAAACCTTACACCCCTCCATTTCTGCTTGAACCACCCACGGAATGCCCCTGATTACATCACCAAGCAAAATGAAAACTGTATTAATATGCAGAAATGCACCGACTGACAGCTGTCGTAATTTGACAGCTCTGATGCCACGCTGCATGAAAACATCATTTCTAATCACTCCACACTACATATGTGCTCACTGAAATTCAGACAACCTGCACAATGCTGTTTTTAAAGAATACTGTTTGGTCGAGGAATGGCAGATGAGCACCTTATTGTGGTCTTACATCATATGCATTAAGCCTGTTCTGCTGGATTTTACCTTCAAACAAGTTTGTTTAGCTCTAAAATTCTTGGGTGATGTTAGCTTCTAGTTGGTTCTAATCCACCTCTGGTTGTAACCATGTTCTAAACTCATGAATATATTTGTCTATGCCATCTACTGCTCTCAACCAGCACGGTGAATCTAGGACTGTTACTTAAGAGAACCCCACACTTATGGAGTAGAACAAATTTCCTGTATATCTAATACATAGCTGTTATTGCTTCTCAAGTGAAGTCCAATCAGTACATCATTGTCATAATTACCTCAGTTTGTGTCCATGTTACCTGTACTGTCTTACACATTAACTTTATGTTTTTTTTCCCTTTGCCGGGGGGAAATTTATAGCCCCAAAAAAAACTTTTACTTTACCCTGTTCAGAATTGTTTGTTCCTATTGGGTTGTGGGATCTAAAATAGCATAGGACTGATGTCTACATGTGGTCAGTGATTGTATTTCGCATGTCGGTTGTGGGATCTAATATTGTGATAGGACTGTACATACAAACATGTGGTCAGTGTTGTGTGTTCCATATGTGGGTGGTGGGATCTAAAATAGCGATCATCAAAAGGACTGTATGTACCGGACATGTGGTCAGTGTTGTTTGTTCTGTATGTGGGTGGTGGGATATAATATAGCGATAGGACTATTCGTACTGGACATGTGGTCAGTAATATGTGTTCCAACCTTGGGTGGTAGGAAATAGTGTACTGAATGGACTGGACAAATTGCGCAGTGATGTATGTTCCACATGTGGATGGTGAGTTCCGGTAGTGATGAGACTGTGGTTGATGTAGTGATAGTGCTGGACATACTGGACATGTAGTTAGTGTTATGTCATTCACATGTGATGGTTGGATCTAGTACAGTGACAGGACTTGACATAAAGGATATGTGGTCAATGTTTTTTTTGCACTGTTGGGTGGTGGGATCTATTATATAGTGATACGAGTCGATGTACTGGACATGTGGTCAGTAATATGTGTTCCAACCTTGGGTGGTAAGAACTAGTGTACTGAGTGGACTGGACAAATTGGGCAGTGATGTGTGTTCCACACGTGGATGGTGAGATCTAGTAGTGATGGGACTGGACATGTGGTCGATGTAGTGATAGCGCTGGACGTACTGGACATGTAGTCAGTGTTGTGTGTTCCATATGTGGGTTGGGATTAATTTTGTGTTTGGACTGGCATTTGGTATGTGGTGGTTTATGTTTTGATATTTGGGTGTTGAGATCTAAGATAGCGATTGAAATGTAGTACTGGACATGTGGTATGTTTGTATATGGGTGGTAGGATCAATTTTCAAATATAGTGATTGAAATGAGCGTATTGGACATGTGGTCAGTGTTGTGTGTTCCATATGTGGGTGGTGGTATCTAATATAGCGATAGGACTGTGCATAATGGACATGTGGTCAGTGCTGTGTGTTCCATATGTGGGTTGTGGGATCTAATATAGCGATCATCATATGGAATGTACGTACCGGACATGTAGTCAGTGGTATGCGTTGCACATATGGATGAGTGGTGGGATTTAGCATAATGATAGGACTGGACATATTGGACATATAGTTAATGTTATGTCATTCACATGTGATGGTTGGATCTAGTACAGTGACAGGACTTAACATAAAGTATATGTGGTCAATGTTGTTTTTTACACTGTTGGGTGGTGGGATTTATTATATAGTGATACGAGTCGATGAACTGGATATGTGGTCAGTAATATGTGTTCCAAACTTGGGTGGTAGGAACTAGGGTACTGAATGGACTGGACAAATTGGGCAGTGATGTGTGTTCCACATGTGGATGGTGAGATCTGGTAGTGATGAGACTGGACGTGTGGTCGATGTAGTGATAGTGCTGGACATACTGGACATGTAGTCAGTGTTGTGTGATCCACATATGGGTGGTGGGATAAAATATTGTGATTGGACTGGATATTTTGGAGATGTGGTGAGTGTATGTTTTGATATTTGGGTGTTGAGATCTAAGATAGCGATTGTACTGTACGTACTGGACATGTGGTCAGTGTTGTTTGTCTGATATTCAGGTGGTGGGATCTAATATAGCAATAGCACTGTACATACTGGACATGTGGTCAGTGTTGTGTATTCCATATGTGGGTGTTGGCGTCTAATATACCGATAGTAGTGTATATACTGGACATGTGGTCAGTGTTGTTTATATGGGTGGTGGGATCTAATATAGTGATAGGACTGTACGCACTGGACATGTGGTCAGTGTTATTTGTTATGTATGTGAGTGGTATGTTCAAATATAGTGATTGTAATGAGCGTACTGGACATGTGGTCAGTGTTGTGTGTTCCGTATATGGGTTGTGGGATCTAAAATAGCGATAGGACTGTACGTACTGGACATGTGGTCAGTGTTGTGTGTTCCATATGTGGGTGGTGGATATAATATAGCGATAGGACTGTATGTAATGGACATGTGGTCAATGATGTGTGTTTCATAAATGGGTGTTTGGATCTAATATAGCGATAGGCTGTACATACAGGGCATGTTGTCAGTGTTGCGTGTTCCATATGTGGGTGGTGGGATCTAATATAGCAATAGGACTGTGCATAATGGACGTGTTGTCAGTGCTGTGTGTTCCATATGTGGTTGGTGGGATATAATATAGCGATCATCATATGGAATGTACATACCGGACATGTGGTCAATGGTATGCGTTCCACATATGGGTGGTGGGATTTAGCATCGTGATAGGACTGGACGTATTGGACATGTGGTCAGTGTGGTGTTCCACATGTGGGTGGTTGGGTCTGGTATGGTGATAGGACTGGACCTACTAGTTATATAGTTAGTGTTATGTCATTCACATGTGATGGTTGGATCTAGTACAGTGACAGGGCTTGACATAAAGGATATGTGGTCAATGTTGTTGTTTACACTGTTGGGTTGTAGGATCTATTATATAGTGATACGAATCGATGTATTGGACATGTGGTCAGTAATATGTGTTCCAACCTTGGGTGGTAGGAACTAGTGTACTGAATGGACTGGACAAATTGGGCAGTGATGTATGTTCCACATGTGGATGGTGAGATCTGGTAGTGATGAGACTGGACATGTGGTCAATGTAGTGATAGCGCTGGACGTAATGAACATGTAGTCAGTGATGTGTATTCCATATGTGGGTGGTGGGATCTAATATAACGATAGGACTGTACGTAATGGACATGTGGTCAGTGATGTGTGTTTTGTAAATGGGTGTTGGGGTCTAATATAGCGATACGACTGTACATACATGGCATGTGGTCAGTGTTGTGTGTTCCATATGTGGGTGTTGGGCTGTAATATAGCAGTAGGACTGTGCGTAATGAGCATGTGGTCAGTGCTGTGTGTTCCATATGTGGGTGGTGCGATCTAATATAGCAGTAGGACTGTGAGTACTGGACATGTGGTCAGTGATGTGTGTTCCATATGTGGGTGGTGGGATCTAATATAGCGATCATCATAAGGAATGTACATACCGGACATGTGATCAATGGTATGCGTTCCACATATGGTGGTGGGACTGGACATATTGGACATGTGGTCAGTGTTGTGTTCCACATGTGGGTGGTTGGGTCTGGTATGGTGATAGGACTGGACATACTGGATATGGACATGTGGTCAGTAATATATGTTCCAACTTTGGGTGGTAGGAACTGGTCTGAATCTGAATGGGATACGTCGTAAAGAAGCCAATAGTGGCTATTATATACGACGGGGGGTGTGCGCATGTTATTGAGTGTTTGAGCCGCAGGTCAGGTGACTGAAATCAGTTATGGTTTCAGCCTGGACCTGCGACTCATTTAGTTGATTCCAATCGGCTATTGTTTTTACAAAAAATGAATTCTTAAATTGTTCAGTGTGGGCTGTGGGTACTATAAAACATCTGGTGTTGTTGGTTGTTAGTTGTTGGACAAAATTTGAGGATACATTGTCGGGGAAGTGTTTAGGCTTAATGTGTTTTTTTTGGGGGCGGAAGAATGTTTCAGAGGGGAGAGCTGGGATAGATCCTCTAACAGTTCTGTACATGAATTGTTGTCTTTGGTCGCGTCGTCTATTATCTAATGTGTCGTGGTTAAGGTTGGTGAGCATGGTTGTGACAGATCCTGGGTGTCTAGAGCGGTAGTCTCCAGTGATGAAGCGAGCTGCACGGTGTTGAATTTGTTCTAATTTGTCTATGTCCCCCCGATGGTATGGGTCCCACACTATGGCTCCGTATTCTAAGACAGCGCGCACAAGGGCAATGTATGCCGTCCGTTTGCTGTTAATGGGGCATCTGCGTATATTTCGTCTTAGGAAACCAAGTGTGCTGTTTGCTTTTTTGGTTATTGTAGAAATGTGTGAGTGCCACTTTAAGTCATTAGATATGGTGATGCCAAGGTACGGGTTGGTAGTTACATATTCTAGAGTTTCATTGTTTAGGCTATAGAAGAATTGTGTTTTATTTTTTTTTGTTATCACTGCTGTGATGAAAATTTTGATAAATATTTGAAAACAGCTGTCACGTGTGAGTTGAGAGGTACCAGGTACGTAGACTACAGCCAGGCATCATTAACTACAATGGAAACAAGTGCAAGAATGTTATATGTAATACTTGCATGATATAATAGTGTACACCTATTGTATTAACATTTTAATCAATCGTCGCTGTCATAAAAATCTAAATTATTCTGCATAAAATGTAATGGAAATAACAACATTCAGTAATAGTACTGAAATGTGAGTCGCAAAACACTGTTTTAATAATTGTGAGATTAATGTAATTCTCCGTTTGACGTTCTGTTAACGAGATAACGGATGCTCCCCCTAAAAATACAACGCTTCTTGCCCGACCAACAAGAGCCTACTACCAGTCCCCCATGTCAATTTTATTTATCATTTCGTCCCTCCAGTCATCTATTCTCTATGGATATGTGCTTTCGCAATTACTAAGTTTATTAACAAGATCCTGCGTAATCAAATACAATACCGGTACATATCAACACGGGTTGTGTCTGGCTGAGTGATGCCGAGCGATCATATTGATTGATGGTGACTGTCAACTCAAACTAACTTGCCTTGTCAGCGACACTGATAATCTTACAAGTTAGAGAATCCGCGTCGAATAGACGTTCACAAGAGTGGATTAGCCCCCGACTACTCGCTCTTGTTGCTATCTGCGTTAATGCACTTAATGCGTACCTTCATAGAAGAATCATTTTTCCTTTGGAATCTTAGTCATGATGCGCAAAAGCACGTGCGATTTGTTATTGTGCCGCAGTAGGTCGATCTCGCATAAAGCACGTGTCCCAAAAAGCAAAGGACGTCGGCAGCTGCCGTTTGTTTCGCCAGTTATACCCGGTGTAACGGCGATACGCATTTATAAAAATTACTGACTGCGTATCCCGGTACTAGTTAAACTATTAACACATTACACATCTGGTCATAAAAGGACCGGTTTGGCGAGTTTAACTGGTTTAACTAATTATTATAGGGCCTTTTCAAAACATTTTACCACCTTTTTTCAATGACATATATTATGTGTATGCGTTAGGAATGTAATTCTACATCACTACCGGTAAAAAGAAGTCGGATATTATTTTTATTGTGTTTTATATTAGTTTAATGCTGTCGAGTCGACGTAAATAAACCGATGTCACAAGGCGTGAGGTGTTAACGCATCATAGAAGCATCAGACAATATCTTGCAATTTGAGGATTGGTCCCGAACCTAGGCTAAGGCTACATCATTAAATTGTTTTTAATTTTAAATGGATAAAATATTGCTAATTAAAATGTGTGCTGCACCACTTTTAAGTTCAAAGAGCTCTGCTGTATAAGAGCTAGTTTTTTTGGTTAATTATGGTTATATTTTCCCATTCAGCATGTGCCTAGAAAAGAAACTTAGATATGGTTTGAAGTACACACTACTCCCTATAACTACTAGTGGTACCTATTTAGAAATGTAAAATAATTATGAAATTACGGCTGTTTTAATTTTGGTAACGAAATTAGACAGAAAATCTGAACATCAATTTTTAATAAAATATATAGAATTTTACTCATGATATATATATATATATTAATATATATATATATATATATATATATATATATAATACCGTTCTTTTACAGTGAACAGGTTTTGCTCGGTAAAGAAATTACATGCTATGGTAACGGAATTACGAGTCTGACTATTTTTGGAATAAAACATAAAATAATAATTGATACTCATTTTTTCTTCAAGATTATAGAACACCATAACAATACAGCGACATAGTTCATATTTAATTCAAGATCAGTCGAAAGCAGTTATAGAACTCCTGCCCATCCGTGGATCAGGGAGGACGCTAATGTCACAATCTTTATCACTTGAGGCAGTCAATATATCTTCAACATCAGGGCTCATATGCATGTCCCCAGACTAGGTTAGGCGCCGCACAGGCACTACCCTACGACTAACTGTGCCGTGGCCTAGCGAGTGATTTAGTCGGTATGCATGAGCCGGTCGCAGTGCGATTTAGCCGCCGCATAGTTGGTCTGCAGACCGCGGTCCTGAGAGTCAGTTTGAAAAGCTATTACCGCTTCGAAACAGGGATTCCCCACGAATTGTGCCGCATTGCGCACGCGCGCGGTGACGCACAGGGTCAAAGCGGCGGTTCATCGCAGGACGTGGTCAGTGTTTGTTTACATTAAGCTTGGCACCGAAGTCGGCGAAGGTGGGAAGCGCGTAGAGAAAAAGTTAAGCGTAAGCCGACCTGTCGAGATGACGAAATAATATTTTTAATTGAGGGAATCGGCAACGAAAAAAGTATTTTGATGAGCAAGTTACAAAATTCGGTAACAAAGAATAAAAAGGAAGTTTGGCGAGAGGCGCGAGCTCAACGCTGAAGTGAATTCGCTCGGGATGGCGCTAAGTCTAAGAACGGAGGACGACCTAAACAAAAGGGGAAAGATTTGAAATCTGCGGTCTTTGAACGCACTACGTGATCAGGGAAAAGTGGTAGGCAGACCACCAAGCACACCTCCACTGTATGCTGATATCATAATGGATACAATTGGTGAAAAAAACCGATATGGCGATGTGACAACGGAATTGATGGTGAGTATTCACATCTAGATCTCGTCAAACGAATGATTACTGTCTGTGGTGTGTGTTGTACTTTCAAGTGTCACCGTATTATGTACAATTCCTTATTTACTACAGTGTCTTCTCTGCAAAAAAAAGTAATAGAAATTAAACAAATGAAATGAAATCCCAAACAGTGTTTTTTATTTAAATTTAATTATTTTATTTTGTGATATTTATGCTTGTGATATATTACAACAAAATTAAGTGGCCCTAAAGCGAGGACTGACTGTTTTCAGACTTGTTGATAGCATAAATTATAACACAAAATAAATTTTATTAAAACATATACTAGTATGTGTAATTATTGTTGGAGTACAATTATTACAACTATAATTCTCATTTCGAAAAAAATGAACCAAATGCATTAATGGAACATATCATGACACTTTATTTATAATAGTTCAACATCCATTAGTAAATCAAACATATGCCTATATTCAAATTTATATAATGATTTGAGTGCTACAAACAGTTGTATTGTGAAAGAAACTCTTATGCAGAACTGTTATACAGAAATAATTATTATGTACAGTAATATGAACTCATACACGATACAATGAAAATAACCTATTAACACAATACGTAAATATGTCATATTTACAAAACTTATAATGTTCATGTTTCAGTGCAAGGCACAGACAACTTCATGCTGGGCACAGGTGATGGGCAGGCTATGGCTCTGCCAGTGGATGATGCATGAGGTGAGCAATCTCAATTAATCTTTGATTTCCATATCTAATTAGCAATGTCAAACAGCTTATGTAAACATTGAGGGTTGCATCAAGCATCCTAATAATTGAAACTTCCCAGTATAAGAGAGAGAGAGAGAGCCATCATAAAAATAGCAGAGTGGGGGACTCAAGTTACAGGCAGTCACCATAAAGTGACAGGCATCCATGACCAGGGCAATTATACTACAATAGCAATACACAAGAGCATGGTCAGCCCTAGAGTTGGTGGTGGACCAAGTTGGTGACTGGTAGAGTTACATAATAGGACAGAGGTCAATATCCACACTTTGTCACATCTACAATGATCTGTCACCTTCTAAATTCTAAACAATAATCATACTTACACATCACATACAAACACACACACACACACACACACACACACACACACACACACACACACACACACACACACACACACACACACACACACACACACACACACACACACACACACACACACACACACACACACAAAAAAATGTTGGTATGTGGGAGTGTACATACATTTTTAATCTAGTGAACATCTTGTATATTATGTGAGTAAATAGCATGTTGGGTAAGACTGAACCATGGCGACATACAGGTATAGTGACTCTATTCTTCAGTTACAGAAAACATGATTGGCTATGTCAATAATAAAGTACACGTACTAATTCAAATAAGTTACTAAAGGAACATGTTTTGGCATTCCAGATGTATCATCATCTGTGATGCCTGCACCACTGCCAGAACCTCCACCACAGCCTGAGCCAGGTGCCAGCTGGTTTATGCAAGTGGAGCCACTAAAGCAGCAGTTAACTGCTACTTTGGCAGCTATGTTGACACAGTGGGCATCTGTGTATGACCATTCCTGTTGATTCCGCGTGTTGAGGATCGTTGAGAGAATATATACCCACTGTCCCCAAGAAACACACCAGTCAATGATTTTCGTGGCGACTCGAATGCTGCAAACAGCTGCGATTCCCTCAGGATTCTGGAATCTTGCGCTGAACCCGGCCACTTGGCAAATGGCAGTGCAGTTCATAATCCTCATGTCAGCATCACATATCAACTGCAACAGAGACAGATGACACTCATTTAATGTGCATGTTTTTATACATTAGTCAATGTATTTTTTTTAAAACTTTATATTGTGTAGTTATTACTAGTTTGTGCATGAAACAGTGGTCATTAGCACAGGGGTGAAATAAAATTATTTCTTTTGTAACTGATGCATTTCAAACAGCACTTTATTGTTAAATTTAAATGACACAGTAAAATAGTACCTGAATGTTTTTTGCATTTAAACACATTTATAGCATTAAACATGCAAATACCAAAAAGTGAACATAGGTAAAAAGATCCAAGTATCCCACATAATTCCCTTGATCTGTCATAATAGAAACACCCTTTCCATTCAAGCAATAAACACCTAGCATGCAGGAAATTTATTAATCAATACATCATCATATTTGTGTCATTATTACATGATATATTCCTATATAGCTACAGTTGGTATGCTGTCAAATGTCAACAATGTAGGCAAGTAATGCTGTTTGAGAAACTCCTACCTCCCCTCAGACTATACAGAGCAAATATGTGTTAGCAGTCTTATTAGCAACAAAACAAAGCTGCTCACAGGTGACAACTAGACAATTTACCCTGCTTTCATTGGTATGACCTCAGTGATAATGGTTTTCTTTCTTACTACAAAATGTGGTCAATTTTCAAATGATCTAGTGAAAATGTTGACTGAAGAAAAGCGAATGAAATCTAACTCTTCATTTAATAATAACCGTACTCAAATAAAAGTACTTGAAATATTATTTGAAAAAAAATCAAATAATTTAGGGAAGAATTTAAATACAAATTTATACAACCAATTAATTTTAAGTAGTGTCAAATACAATTACAAATAGTTAATACAATTTATTTATATTTCAATTATGAAGTTGTATTTAAATCTATGTTTGATCATGTATTCGTATACTTTTACAATGGTTGCTTTGGTACACACATGCACACGCAAAACACACAGATTCATTCCAAGTATTTTAAGAAATAGTTCAGTAAATAGGTAATTACCTAGTATGTTACAACAGAGTCACATTGCATAAAGGTTTTGGGAAATTTAAACTATTTGATAAATCATACGTTACCTGGACGTTTATCGAGTGAAAATTCTTCCTGTTGACATATTCGTGCTCGTGCGGACGTGGGTCCCGTCAATGCATGCCACCCGGTGGGGAATCCTGCTAGCCGGAGGAACTTCGCCTTGTGCCGGTCGGCTTGTTGTTGCGTCGGTAGCTGTATCTACTCATGCATCCGAGCGACCAAAGCGTTGGTCACACGGTAGATGGTTCGGGATGCGGTTGACTGGTCGATGCCGATGATCTCAGCCACCAAGTTCTAGAAACAAACTTGCATACATCCGCAAAGCCACTACAACTTGCAGAGTAGCCGGCAAGGGGCCTTGCCGCGTGTCGGGGTACTCGATCTAAGTCGTCTTGCAGTTCATCTACGATTGTAAGGATATCGTGTCGGCGAATTCTAAACTTGTCGTATAACTCCACGTCGTCGTACGTATCCAGTGGATTCCTCCTATCCCGGAATACCCGATTTCGCTTCAAATTCCTCCTATGTTTACTTCTCCAAACTACCACGGCCGCCATTTTTCACCACCGCCTAAGAGTTACACCTCCTAGCTAGCGAGCCTAGAGATAGGCGGTCGAAGTGCGGGCAACAGCCTAAAATCGAGCCTATGCGGTGCTCATGCATACCGGATTAGCGAACTTGCGACCTCGCAACCGAGTTATACCCAGTTTCACGAGTTAGTCCCTGGCCATGCATACGGCCCCGGCCCCAAAAAATTACAGACTTCAACACACTTCAAATAGGTTGTCATAAAACCCAGGAAAATATTGTTTTATTCACAACACAACAGTGTTCTCATACTGTTGTCTTCTTTGTCATCTCTCATTATTTCGTAAACATTTTCTATATTTAGGACTCTGAAGCAGCAGTGCCCAGCAACAATCAAGTTTGATCTATCTTCAGACTGCCATCAGTTGGAAGTTACCAGTGTCACTGAAACTCACAACCATGAGGTCTCACAGGTACGTGTGGTGATTCAAGGAATACCTATTTTCATTTCAGGTTTTTCATAACTATGTACTTATCTAGCCCATAAAAACACAATGATTTGCTTTGTTAATTGAACAGTTAATTTAAGTTGCTGTGGAGTAGTCATAACGTGTCCACCAGTATGTGCCCTAGTAAATATGAGTGGACACCTGGGACCAGTTTCATGCACGGGCTTAACTTTATGTGCAACGAGGCGGTCGACTGGTCGTAGCTCACAATAATTACATTAAGAGTGGGTGTGCTGGTAGCACCACAAAACTTTGGGAGTAATATTTAAATTTGCATAAACTTACGCCTACTAAATTCAAGGCCTTCAACAAGTTATCGCCTGCTATGACATCATAATTAAGTATCCTCCTACTGTTAGCTTTATTGATTGATGTGAAATGAGTTAAATTTATTCGTAAAATCTTACAGTTTTATTTTGTTTGTAGGATGTATATGCTCATTTGTCCGTCAACGCAGATTGACGACAGAGGACAAAGCTATTGCCGTGGACATGTTAAAGCTGAAGAGCAGCAAGAAGTTGCTGCAGGTGTTCATTCATGAACAGACCGGCAAAGTGGTGACTTTGCGCGATGTCAGCAACATTCAGACCAATATGCGATGTCACGATGGCAATGACTTGACCAAAGTGGTCACTCGGTTAAGAGCCATGGAGGGTATGTTTGGTTTAGCATGTTAATTTATTACGGTTCGAGTAATAAGCTGGTCTACTTGGTTTTCTTGTGTGTGCATTATTCTGACACATTTTATTATGTATTAATTGTACGATTAACGGTTTTGATGTGGTATTTTGCGTTTGCATTAATGCAGTCCTGCAGAACAGTTTTGTTAAGATCATATATTATATAAGATCACTTTCCAGAATGATTATAAATAAATTCATAACGGTAGGCTGCCATGTACTTGGTAGGGTGGTACGTACTACAGTGCTGTACTGGTCAGTGAGCATAATTTGGGTTGTTTTTATCTTTTGCTGGACTAGTAAACCTTTCGTCTTTACTAGTCCCGCTATCTAGTAAAATAAATGCTAATAAATGCAAAAGTTCTACCCCTCTTCATAGTATCAATTTAATATTCATGTATAGTAGTATCATGTGACACTCATGTATTTATGTTTAGTCACGGTATTCACTTGTGTCTGTTTTCGGTTCTGTCGTGGAGGTGTTTCACAACGCGGAAGGCACCTTCACAGGTCTCTTTTTCAGGATGCCCAGATGCGCAACATGTATAACACGTTCCCAGAGGTTGTCATGGCAGACGCTACGTACAAGCTGACAGACTTGCGGATGCCACTGTTCCTCATGATCGGTATTGATGGCGACGGCCATTCGCAAGTCGTTGCTGTCTACTTGACATGCACTGAGACAGCTGCTGCCCTCACACATATGTTGGAGGTATATTTATCAGGTTTTCTAGTTTCAGCATTGTTGCAGATGACGTCAGTATACATTATTTATACCATTTTATATATATATATATATATATAATATATATATATATATATATATATATATATATATATATATATATATATATATCAACATCATCGTGGACAAACAAATGGACTTTTTAACTTTTAAATTCTCATTTATTTCCTGTTTTATTAACAGTTATAAACTATCTTCTATCATATTAATTCTTGAATGTTCATGATAAGTTGAACATAAATTGTACTGAACCGATTCAAAAATGTATTGGTAATTTGATGTATAATTTATACACAAATGTAACTGGTACGGTTATTCACAGATCAATAGCTCATTATTGCATTTGTTTATTTATTTAGACGTTCAAGAGCCACAACGATGCCTAGCCTCGCACCGAGGTTATCGTGACAGACAAGGACATGTGTGAACGGAGCGTCTTCAGTGTCGCCTTCCCCGAGGCAACACTCCAACTGTGCCTATTCTACACATTGCTGAGCTTTTCGAGAGAGGTCACGCTGGACAAGATGGGAGTCCCAGTTGGTCAGCGTGATGCTCTTCTCCACATTTTCAATGCCATGGCAATTGCTCGTTGTGAGCAGGAGTTTGAAGAGCAGTGCGCTCTGCTGGAAGAAATGGCAATACCAACTGCACTGACATATTTCCGTCGGAACTGGCTGCCCGTCAAGCATGAGTGGGAAAAGTGCTTCAAGGTGAGACACTTCATGCTGGGTGAGCACTGAGCAGACCGACAACAGGCTGGAGAGTTTGAACGGCGAGATCAAGAGTGTATGCACCGGTTTTGCTTCACTTGACACATTCTTCAGTGAATGTTTTACTGCATATGCTCCGTGTCTTGCGTGGCGAACGTGCCCATACCACCATTATCCACCAGAGCAGCAAATCCACCGTCATCGCCAAAGCCACCACAGAGGATCGCCGCTTTGAAGGATTCCTCACTTCACATGCATATGGCCATGTTCTGGCAGAGATTGCCAAACGTGACACGGTCCAGTTCCCCAGAGAAACTGCAGCACCAGCGCCATCAACCGAGGGGCCAGTGACAGTCACAGATGACTCATGCACATGTGCATTTCCGTGTACATTTCGTTTGCCATGCCGCCACATTCTTGCCCATAGAGAGATGAGCTGCAAATCATCATTTGACGCTGACCTGGCTGACAAGAGATGGACTGCATCATACAGTATGTCCTCCGTGGCTCCAGTGAGTGCATGCAACATTTCATCTATGACATCTGCCATCCCCCCGACGGCTTTGACGGCACACCAGAAGTACAGACAAGCTATGGCAGTTGCTGCTGACCTTTGCCAGTTTGGCTTCAGAAGTAGGCATGGGAGAGTTCTGCGAATGGCTCAACATTCTCCGGAACTTACGGGCTGAAGGGACAGGCAGAAAGTCTGCAGCCGTCGCAGAAACCGTCCCCACGCCTGCAGCCGTCACAGAAACCGTCCCCATGCCTGCAGCCGTCACAGAAACCGTCACACAAATACACCGTCACAACACTTATACTGAGAATGACACTCTTCAAACAGCGACTCATTTCATCTCCAAAGTGCCCGACGTCTACGTTTGTGACGTCATAGTTTTACGTCTACCTGCCACGTGATGTATTCATCAATCACGACATCACGTGATTAGTAGACGCAAAACTATGACATCACACACCAAAACTTCGGGAACCACATATGTTTAGCAGTGTCATTCACAATTCTAACGTACGCATGCACGCAAGTTCAGGACAACTCAACAACATTTGGCGCCACATGTGTTACTGTTATATGTAGGAGGATCTCGGGGCTGCGTGGCACGTGTCGCTTTAGAATTTAATTTGCCCGCGTTATGCTTGCGTTAGCGTGGCGTATCCCGAAACCAGATTTAACTTTTCCATATGCGGCCATCATAACGTTTCCTTCATACCCACGGACGGACGGACGGACGGACGGACGGACGGACGGACGGACGGACGGACGGACGGACGGACGGACGGACGGACGGACGGACGGACGGACGGACGGACGGACGGACGGACGGACGGACGGACGGACGGACGGACGGACGGACGGACGGACGGACGGACGGACGGACGGACGGACGGACGGGCGGACGGGCGGGCGGGCGGACGGACGGACGGACGGACGGGCGGACGACGGGCGGACGGACGGAATTATTGAATACCTGGTTATGAATAAACACAAATATGTAACGTAGCAACAGCAGAAGCAGCAGTTTATTGTAGAATGTACAAAGGTAAATCCACTTGTAAACTGACACAGTAATTAATGTAAACGGTAAATGTGTATTGCACTAATGTTAAACCACTTGCTACACTATTATGTAAATAACATACTAATACATGGTAACTGCCTGACTCCATACGGACATTTAGAATTAACACTAAAGTTGCACAGCCATAATGTACAAAGGTAAATTCACTTGTAAATGGACACAGTAATTAATGTAAACCATAAACGTGTATTGCACTAATATTGCACCAATTAATCAGAAAAATAAAACATACATGAATTTGTTTTCAGGTCAAATACATCAAAACATAAATAAGACATTGCATAGCACAAATTGCATGAGAATACATTAGTATAGTATTTAAACGGCCGGAAAAGGGAATAGTACATAATGACAACACTGCGCCAGGTATTTGTTGGGGGGTTTCTCTCTGATCTAAGGTTTTTCGATATGTAGATGAATTAGTGGTTATGTTACAGGATAAAACAGAGAAAGGAGAAAAGTGGTTTCTTCAGAAAAATTAGTAGTATTGTCTCTTCCCGCTCTTACAGTTGGCACAAAACCAACACCTCCCTTTTGGGGCGGACTTCATGCCGTCACACTTAAACTGTGTCCACTGCAAGCATCTGGCACATGCCACAGATATATTTTCATCATCATTAATGCATCCTGTGCATGTGACACAGTACCACACAGGTTCACTGTTGACCTCGTTCACGACGGACTGGACCATGGCCCACGCATCAGCCGAAAGGTATTTTCTTAGGCACAACAGTGACACGTTGTCACCTGTTGCTGCTGATGTGCCAGTCCTGCCCATCACCTTGTCTGACGAGATAGGTGTGGCACTTTTGATGCTGCATTCCGCCGTTTCAGCATCCACGAACCAGGACAGCATCACTGCAGACATATCAATCAACCATTATGAGATGCAATACATGCTTGTATAAATACTTTCAGCCTTTTTTATTTTAAAGAAACATTCAGTTAAATTGTGCAAATTTTAACCATGTTATCTATTATTTTATTCTCTGTTAGTTAGTCATTTAAGACTACAGTTGTTACAGTTGTTATAAAGATATCAAGACTGTTAAAAAGCAGCTACCCGGTAGTCATAAGCACCACATAGTTTATACCTGAGGTTACAAGTCTCAATACAAAACTCATAAATACCTCGTTCGCGCTCCATCGGCAGTTGTGTCAAGAATTGTTGCGGCCCATCACGCTTCCGTCGTTTTGGAACGCCAATCGCAGTCAAATCGGCTCCCTTAGGGCGGCCTCGTTTCCTCAAGTTGGCGGCGTCAAGGTTTTTCAGTGCCTCGACATCAAAGGCAACGGGGACGGTTTCTGCGACGGCTGCAGGTGTGGGAATGGTTTCTGTGACGGCTACATGTGTGGGGATGGTTTCTGTGACGGCTGCAGGCGTGGGGACGGTTTCTGTGGCTGCAGGTGTGGGAATGGTTTCTGTGACGGCTACATGTGTGGGGATGGTTTCTGTGACGGCTGCAGGCGTGGGGATGGTTTCTGTGACGGCTACATGTGTGGGGATGGTTTCTGTGACGGCTGCAGGCGTGGGGACGGTTTCTGTGACGGCTACATGTGTGGGGATGGTTTCTGTGACGGCTGCAGGCGTGGGGACGGTTTCTGTGACGGCTGCAGGCGTGGGGACGGTTTCTGTGACGGCTGCAGGCGTGGGGACGGTTTCTGTGACGGCTGCAGGCGTGGGGACGGTTTCTGTGACGGCTGCAGGCGTGGGGACGGTTTCTGTGACGGCTGCAGGCGTGGGGACGGTTTCTGTGACGGCTGCAGGCGTGGGGACGGTTTCTGTGACGGCTGCAGGCGTGGGGACGGTTTCTGTGACGGCTGCAGGCGTGGGGACGGTTTCTGTGACGGCTACATGTGTGGGGATGGTTTCTGTGACGGCTGCAGGCGTGGGGACGGTTTCTGTGACGGCTGCAGGCGTGGGGACGGTTTCTGTGACGGCTGCAGGCGTGGGGACGGTTTCTGTGACGGCTGCAGGCGTGGGGACGGTTTCTGTGACGGCTGCAGGCGTGGGGACGGTTTCTGTGACGGCTGCAGGCGTGGGGACGGTTTCTGTGACGGCTGCAGGCGTGGGGACGGTTTCTGTGACGGCTGCAGGCGTGGGGACGGTTTCTGTGACGGCTGCAGGCGTGGGGACGGTTTCTGTGACGGCTGCAGGCGTGGGGACGGTTTCTGTGACGGCTGCAGGCGTGGGGACGGTTTCTGTGACGGCTGCAGGCGTGGGGACGGTTTCTGTGACGGCTGCAGTGATTGGGAACTATTTGAACACATGGAGACAGCTGGTAACTATACTCGAATCTTATTTATAGATTTCAGTTCAGCATTTAACACAATACAAAGGCATGTCATGATTGATAAACTACAGAAACTAGAAGTTCCAGCCGCACTTGTTCACTGGGTTTTCAATTTCTTAAGTAATCGCCCACAGTGTGTTCGAGTGGGTGACATAAAGTCACCAGTGCTTGTTAGCAACACAGGGGCGCCTCAGGGTTGTGTTCTGAGTCCATTTTTGTACACCTTGTATACAAATGACTGTCATAATGTTGATTCATCTACACAATTTGTGAGGTTTTCTGATGATATAGCCATGCTCGCTCTTTTGAATGATTTTGCCTCATACCAGTCATATCTTTCTTCAGTGGTACGTTTCTCTAGTTGGTGCAGTAAAAAAATTCTGCATCTGAATGTTTCCAAAACGAAAGAAATGTGCATCGACTTCCGTCGTAATAGAACTGTCATTAGTCCTATTGTCATCAACGGTGAACCTGTGGAACAGGTTGATTCATTCAAATACCTTGGTGTTATATTAGATGAAAAATTGTCATTTACAGAGCATGTTACAGCCGTGCAAAAGAAGTCTCAGCAGCGACTGCACGTTCTTCGAAAGTTACGAGCTTCCTATGTTGATCCACTACTTCTTCTACGCCTTTACTGTAGCATAATTGAGCCTCTCTTAACCTACTGCAGCATTTGTTACTACCCTGCTCTTTCTGTGAAAAACCGTAACAGGCTTCTGAAAATCTCACATGTTTCTGCCAAGATCATTGGTTTACCTACACCAAAGCTCTCCGAAATAATCGACCATGCAATTTTGAAGAAAGCTCGTGCTGTCGCTACTGAGTCTGATCACCCGCTCTCTACGTTCTTCCATGTACTTCCGTCTCAAAGGAGATACCGTTGTATAAAATGTAAAACATCTCGCTATAGCAGGAGTTTTGTGCCTGTGGCCATTAGAATGTTGAATGCTAAATGAGTCATATTGATGTCACCCGGTTGAATTGTTCTTGTAGTGGATACATCTGGAAATTCATTTGCATTTTGTTGTGACCATCCCATATATTTTAGATGTGATCATGAGTTGTAAAATGCATATCCTTTTTAAGGACAATAAAGTGAAGTGAAGTGAAGTCAAAACAACCTGTAAGATTGTCTGTATTACTTGGCAATGATTGTTCATGTGTATCAGTGTACAAACATGTCTGTGTGACAAACATGTCTGTAGCACAAGTGTGTCTTTTAACACAAGTGTGTCTGTAACACAAGTGTGTCTTGTAACACAAGTGTATCTGTAACACAAGTGTGTCTGTAACACAAGTGTGTCTTTTAACACAAGTGTGTCTTAACACAAGTGTGTCTTTTAACACAAGTGTGTCTGTAACACAAGTGTGTCTTAACACAAGTGTGTCTGTAACACAAGTGTGTCTGTAACACAAGTGTGTCTGTAACACAAGTGTGTCTTTTAACACAAGTGTGTCTGTAACACAACTCTGTCTTTTAACACAAGTGTGTCTGTAACACAAGTGTGTCTTTTAACACAAGTGTGTCTTTTAACACAAGTGTGTCTTTTAACACAAGTGTGTCTGTAACACAAGTGTGTCTTTTAACATAAGTGTGTCTGTAACACAAGTGTGTCTTTTAACACAAGTGTGTCTGTAACACAAGTGTGTCTGTAACACAAGTGTGTCTGTAAAAACAAGTGTCCCCCTGTAACAAGTGTGTCTTTAACACAAAGGGTGTCATTAACAAAAGTGTGTGTGTAACAAAGTGTGTCTGTAACACGTGTTCTTAACAAAGTGTGCGTAAAAAATTTTGTTTTTTAACAAACAACAAAAGTGGCTTAACAAAGTGTTTGTAACGGTATTACATCTGTAACATGTATCTGTAACGAAGGTTTTTTTCTTACAGAAGATGAGTCGTCACGCAGAGGTGATGGAGAGTCGCAGGCAGGTGTCACATGACAGCATCCAGCAGCTGCAACGGCAGCTGAATAACCTTGAACAGGTGACCTTTACTTGACCTTCAGTGCTTTATACATCCTTTCCCTTGTTCCTTCCCACTAGGATGGTTTCCTCATCAGTTATGCCACATTGGGTGTTATTTTTCTCTATGCTCTCAAATCATAGGGCCAATTGTTTTCATTCAATGTTTCATGGGGCATTATTTGGGGTGGCTATGTATTTGATTGTCTTCTTGGTAATTGTTTTTAATGCAAAACTGTTACATTTGCTTTAAGCTGACGTATGAGAGACAAATTTCTGGTATTTCAACAGCTAGAGGACCTGTGTTCATAATCAACACAGTTTTTGACATTGTTTTTCGACAGGTTCTATGCCAAAGTGATTCCATCGACCGGACCCC
>JAODUO010002721.1:0-21078 GCA_025642075.2 Ridgeia piscesae
TGTCAATGTCTTAAGCTTTCCATTTATGCCTATGCAAATAGAATTTTGGGGCATATATAATTTAACATTCGTTTTAATGACCTTCCAAAAATATATACTCTCAACGACAGAAGTTCCGTTTAAATGTTGGCACTCTACTCTCGTCGATCTGTAACTCTAAAACATGTTAATGGTGACGCCATGAGTGCTGTATGCAGTCTACGAAATATGTATCTGAAGCATTAAATGCCATTCCAAACTGTTTATGAATACACGGAATGCTTGTACGCAACGCAATGAAACAAAAGCTGTTGTTAAATCAAATACATGTCGTCGAAGTGTGTGAGGCGGGGTGATACAAGATGTTCGTTCGTATACAGATTTACCCTGCAATGCGATACTATTTGTAGGGCTTTCGGTTTGTGTAGCTCAATACCAATCGTTATATGATGCGACTATTGCCTGTTAGTTGCTTTGTGGTTTCGTTTTCATATTGAACTTGCCAAATGTCTGCTGTTTCGTTTCAGGTCTTCCGATTTGATTCCGAAGTTTGAACGACAAAAAACTCTCAGAACACGACGCAAGAGAAGTGGTGCACCCCACGCAAGTCTAGTATATAATCGTGTAGTTGCCTGGGTAGTTTGGAAGAACCTTTGTTTTTTCGTATGGTACTTCGTCATGACTGTTATGTCTAGCTTTTGGCGTTACCTGTTTGTCGGCATAGCGCTCATGGTATGGCCAAGGACCTGGCCCATTGGCAGTTATCACTGTATCCGCACGCTATTGATTGCATGGCAATGGGCAATGCCTCAAAAGGAAGCCGATCTCCGTCACTACCTACTTACAAGTATGCTTGCCGAGTAATGTGTGTTTGCAATAAATATTCGTCTTAAAACATCGATTGATCTCTACACTTGTTTCAGAAGAAGACAAACCAATTGTGTACTCGTGACTTACGCTACAACAAAGCGCCTGGCCTACGGTTGTTTTTGCATGCTGCTCCCTAAGCATCTGTTTCCAGTCGAGATCAGAGCGTTGTGATTGGTGTAATGACAGACAGAGAACCAACTGTATTGAGTGGGTGTCTGTTTGCGTGCGAGAATGTGCGTGACATTCGCGCGATTGGTGCTTATGCTTACCAATGTTAAGATAGTTTCGGCAGTGCGATTTCGGCCCCTTATACAAGTTTCGTTCCATGTGCCTTATTTTAGCATCATATTTTGACATTACTTATGTTGGAATCTAATAATTAATGTAGCCAAGTGGTCTGTGTGCAACAGAAGCTCGCTCACAAGGTGAGGTGACTGGCATAGTTGGATGTTTTGCACTTGCTCCAGCCAACTTACTTCTTAATACAATGAGAGCACATTCGATTGAATGCATACAACTGACAGATATTGCGGCTAGACCCAAAAAGCACCACCTGGAGTGGTTACGAGGAAATTATTCGAAGTCTAAACCATCGTCTTTATATCAGTTCTGATCAATCACATAGCGTGAAAACTAGCTACATCAATCGCCTAAGTAAAACGTTTCGTTTGTTTTCTCGTCTTTGTGAGAACTGTAACATTAAGACTAATGTCCACTCGCAATTGTTATTATACATGACATCTATGTCAAGCTATATTTGATTCTCCCGGTGATCGGCCTACATTTACAATTAAATAAAAAACGTTATACTGCACCTGCACAAAGTGGCTGTACTCGATAAACACAAGGTTTCACTCACTATCAAATGACTGAGCCGCGTCGTCAGTCTTCACCTAATCGCGCCCGGTCGTCCAGTAATGCTGCCAGAAGTCGCCTGCTTTGGACCATGCGTCTCTGAACCTTCATCTGGCGAAGACACCTGAGAAAAAACACAATAAAAAGAGTGTTATAATATGTACGGTGACTAAAGACGTTGACACAAGTAGACTCAATTATTACACATGCCCACATTCCTTCACCCCACTGCAATCAAAGGGGTAAATCCCACAGCGATGCGGTCGAGATTACATTAAAGAAACTGGCATCTTTTTCCAGCATTCGGCTGCGCGGCGTGGTAATGGCGCGAAACCGGAAGGGACATCCCTACTGTGACGTCACGACAATACGGCAAACGCGCTATTTTCGTTCAGACAACGTCAGATTTCAAGATGGCGGCGCCGTTGATATAGGCAAACTGGGGAGGGGGGACGCTTTCTTCCGACTACTCCATCTTTCTTTCAATGTCTGCCCTTGCACAGGTTCATGTTGTCATCATGTACACGCATAAGACTACAGTTTTATTATGGTCCAGCGGCCTGTGTGACATTCGGGTACTTTTTATGTACGATGTTTGTCAATATGCGTGGCGTATAGCATCGATTAGATTCAACAATGTAAGTCTATGTCCATTGATTTTAATACCAAATATGTCAGGCCTGCTGTGTCCGCTCTTATTATACCCGGGCAGTCGGTTTGCCAGTTGGATGCGCGCTAACCACTACACTACCCGCGCCTCCCGTAATGAATGTTCAAATATAGGAGCATGTAGTTTGCATGCTACACAAGTGCCTAATTCATGTCGGAAATGGCACAACGTTTATATTCTTGTTCTCATTCACAGTCCACTGTACATGTCGCATACCACTCTTCGATGAGTTGTCAATGTCTTAAGCTTTCCATTTATGCCTATGCAAATAGAAGTTTGGGCAGTATATAATTTAACATTCGTTTTAATGACCTTCGCAAAAATATATACTCTCAACGACAGAAGTTCCGTTTAAATGTTGGCACTCTACTCTCGTCGATCTGTAACTCTAAAACGTGTTAATGGTGACGCCATGAGTGCTGTATGCAGTCTACGCAAATATGTATCTGAAGCATTAAATGCCATTCCAAACTGTTTATGAATACACGGAATGCTTGTACGCAACGCAATGAAACAAAAGCTGTTGTTAAATCAAATACATGTCGTCGAAGTGTGTGAGGCGGGGTGATACAAGGTGTTCGTTCGCATACAGATTTACTCTGCAATGCGATACTATTTGTAGGGCTTTCGGTTTGTGTAGCTCAATACCAATCGTTATATGATGCGACTATTGCCTGTTAGTTGCTTTGTGGTTTCGTTTTCATATTGAACTTGCCAAATGTCTGCTGTTTCGTTTCAGGTCTTCCGATTTGATTCCGAAGTTTGAACGACAAAAAACTCTCAGAACACGACGCAAGAGAAGTGGTGCACCCCACGCAAGTCTAGTATATAATCGTGTAGTTGCCTGGGTAGTTTGGAAGAACCTTTGTTTTTTCGTATGGTACTTCGTCATGACTGTTATGTCTAGCTTTTGGCGTTACCTGTTTGTCGGCATAGCGCTCATGGTATGGCCATGGACCTGGCCTGTTGGCAGTTATCACTGTATCCGCACGCTATTGATTGCATGGCAATGGGCAATGCCTCAAAAGGAAGCCGATCTCCGTCACTACCTACATACAAGTGTGCTTGCCGAGTAATGTGTGTTTGCAATAAATATTCGTCTTAAAACATCGATTGATCTCTACACTTGTTTCAGAAGAAGACAAACCAATTGTGTACTCGTGACTTACGCTACAACAAAGCGCCTGGCCTACGGTTACATTTGTATGCTGCTCCCTAAGCATACTGTTTGCAGTCGAGATCAGAGCGTTGTGATTGGTGTAATGATAGACAGAGAACCAACTGTATTGAGTGGGTGTCTGTTTGCGTGCGAGAATGTGTGTGACATTCGCGCAGTTGGTGCTTATGCTTACCAATGTTAAGATAGTTTCCGCTGTGCGATTTCGGCCCCTTATACAAGTTTCGTTCCATGTGCCTTATTTTAGCATCATATTTTGACATTACTTATGTTGGAATCTAATAATTAATGTAGCCAAGTTGTCTGTGTGCAACAGAAGCTTGCTTGGCTCACAAGGTGATGTGACTGGCATAGTTGGATATTTTGCACTTGCTCCAGCCAATTTACTTCTTAATACAATGAGAGGACTTTCGATTGAAAGCATACAACTGACAGATATTGCCGCTAGACCCAAAAAGCACCACCTGGAGTGGTTACGAGGAAATTATTCGAAGTCTAAACCATCTTCTTTATATCAGTTCTGATCAATCACATAGCGTGAAAACTAGCTACAGCAATCGCCTAAGTAAAACGTTTCGTTTGTTTTCTCGTCTTTGTGAGAACTCTAACATTAAGACTAATGTCCACTCGCAATTGTTATTATACATGACATCTATGTCAAGCTATATTTGATTCTCCCGGTGATTGGCCTACATTTACAATTACATCAACACGTTATACTGCACCTGCACAAAGTGGCTGTACTCGATAAACACAAGGTTTCACTCACTATCAAATGACTGACCCGCGTCGTCAGTCTTCACCCAATTGCGTCCGGTCGTCCAGTAATGCTGCCAGAAGTCGCCTGCTTTGGACCATGCGTCTCTGAACCTTCATCTGGTGAAGACACCTGAGAAAAAACACAATAAAAAGAGCGTCATAATATGTACGGTGACTAAAGACATTGACACAAGTAGACTCAATTCTTACACATGCCCACATTCCTTCACCCCACTGGCGTCAAATCGTAAATGCCACAGCGATGCGGTCGAGATTACACTGAAGAAACTGGCATCTTTTTCCAGCATTCGGCTGCGCTGCGTGGTAATGGCGCGAAACCGGAAGGGACATCCCTACTGTGACGTCACGACAATACGGCAAACGCGCTATTTTCGTTCTGACGACGTCAGATTTCAAGATGGCGACGCCGTTTATATAGGCAAACTGGGCAGGGGGGACGCTTTCTTCCGGCTACTCCTTCTTTCTTTCAATGTCTGCCCTTGCACAGGTTCATGTTGTCATCATGTTCACGCATAAGACTACAGTTTTATTATGGAGCAGCTGCCTGAGCGACATTAGGGTCCTTTTTCTGCACGATGCATGTCAATGTGCGTGGCGTATAGCACCGATTAGATTCAACAATGTTAGTCTATATCCATTCATTTTTATACCAAATATGTCAGGCCTGCTGTGTCCGCTCTTATGAAACTCGGGCAGTCGGTTTGCCAATTGGGTGCGCGCTATCCACTACACTACCCGCGCCTCCCGTAATGAATTTTCAAATGTAGGAGCAATTGAGGTGGGTTTGCATGCTATACAAGTGCCTAATTCTTGTCGGAAATGGCACACCATTTACATTCTTGTTCTCATTCACAGTCCACTGTACATGTAGCATACCACTCTTCGATGAGTTGTCAATGTCTTAAGCTTCCCATCTATGCCTATGCAAATATAAGTTTGGGCAGTATCTAATTTAACATTCGTTTTACTGATTATATATATATAGAACAATAGCTAGTAATGAACTGATATATAAACAAAATATGAACATTGCTGCATAATTTGGAAAGAAACAATTAATTAATTAAACATTGAGAACTTTAGCAATATTTAAACTCAATAAACCAAGTCTTTCTCAATGAGAATTTCGGTGATTTTTCCATTTAAAGTTTTGATGAGGACGCGGCCTGCATGGGTCCAGCAATCCGCTATCTTCTTTTCTCTCTTTAACTGTCGTGTCTTAAACGCGAACATAGCCCGTTTGGCCGTCAAGTCTTCGTTGAGGAACACCTGGCCGTCTTTGGGCGTCCTATAGGGCCTGCAAGTCTCGCGCGCTAAAACGAGGCTGGGGGCAGTTGGGGGCAGGAGGTCCATTTACTCCATGTTAACATATAGGACGTAGTTTTGTTTTGGTCGTAATAATCGAACTGTCCCGAAATAGCGTATTTCAATTATATTGTCCGAAGGATTATTACAAGCAGAAGCAGTGGAACATTTTGCCGATGACAATGATCACCGAAATCATGAATTTTAACCCATTATTATGGTGGTTGCCATGGCAATAGCGGCAAGTACTTGTGTTTGGCGATCTTGACTAATAATGAAGAGTGCCAGTTTTCGCGCAGTACAACCTGTTTGGGCCAAACGTA
This sequence comes from Ridgeia piscesae, assembly GCA_025642075.2. Taxonomy (NCBI): domain Eukaryota; kingdom Metazoa; phylum Annelida; class Polychaeta; order Sabellida; family Siboglinidae; genus Ridgeia; species Ridgeia piscesae. The sequence continues at coordinate 5,960 of JAODUO010002721.1, forward strand.
TACATGTGTTATGATTATGTGCATTTAGACAACTTGTTAGATATAAGTGCTAAAACGCAAATCCCGTATAAAGACACATACAGCCTAGCATCGTGTCGATTATCTGCACTACGTAAATCGCTGTGTTTATGATCTAGTGTGATAAACTCAACATTAAATCGGACATTTAAGATAAAAAACGTATAACACAAGATATTTATGAACTGATTTTCCTAGTATTCATCAGTCGGAAGCTACAATTGTCATCCATCGAAGAATATTATTCTTGTGTCCAGTCCCAATTAGTCTCGCTTAGTCCCCAATAAGCTCCAGACGCGCGGAGTCACGCCATGTATCGTGACCCACTTTAACTGTCGTGTCTTAAACGCGAACATAGCCCGTTTGGCCGTCAAGTCTTCGTTGAGGAACACCTGGCCGTCTTTGTGCGTCCTATTGTGTTCTTTCAAGTTGACGCGTGCACGAAAGTGACGAAACACTTCGTCGCGGATGGCTTCGCTTCGAAAGCGAACAATGACCGCGCGCTTGCGCGGAGCGCCCTTTTCATCTTGCTTCGGCCCGATTCTGTGGCTGCGCTCCAGCTGGTCTGCTCCGATTTGACTCAGCCCGAGTTTCTTTTGAACCACAGTAATCACAATAGCATTGGTGTCCTCGCCTTCCTTTTCCTCAATGCCATGGAAGCGGAGGTTTGGGCGCCTGGTGTACTGCTCCCGTTTGTCAGCCTCCGCTTCCAAGGTTGCCACTTTCTGAAATAGTTCGCCAATCAGTCTGCTATGTTGGTCTATGTTATCCAGGCGTGATTCTATTGCCTTTATTGTTTTGTCTTTTTCTGCACTGTCTCTTTCGAGTTTCTCCACGGCTTTGAGTACGCAGCTGATCTCCTTCCTGATTGGAAGGAGTTCGTCCAGTTTCGCGCTGATGAATTCGATAGATTCTTTCAGGTCAGCCATGTCGTCTGTCGCCTTGGTAGATGTAGAGCGCGTCTTTCCACTCGGCATTGTGCGGCAGTTCACGTACTGCAGATGGGTTACGCAACTTGGCCCGTCACGGTTGGATGGTCCGCTGACTGTCTAGCCTGAGGATGCCGTACTATCGCTCAGTGAGCAACCAAAATGTTCCAAAATCGCATCAACAGTGCAGCAAAAACAACTCAATTCAAACAGCTTCTGTATCGGTTCGTGTTGCAGTCAAATGTGCCAATGTTTGCCCGCCCCTCGTACGCGTCAGTCTAGCCCGGCAGTCATCGTGTGTGTGTGTGTGTGTGTGTGTGTGTGTGTGTGTGTGTGTGTGTGTGTGTGTGTGTGTGTGTGTGTGTGTGTGTGTGTGTGTGTGTGTGTGTGTGTGTGTGTGTGTGTGTGTGTGTGTGTGTGTGTGTGTGTGTGTGTGTGTGTGTGTGTGTGTGTGTGTGTGTGTGTGTGTGTGTGTGTGTGTGTGTGTGTGTGTGTGTGTGTGTGTGTGTGTGTGTCTGTGTGTCTGTGTGTGTGTGTGTGTGTGTGTGTGTGTGTGTGTGTATATATATATATATATATATATATATATATATATATATATACACACAATTTGCGTGGATGACGGATGGCCCCCTCCAAAGCAAAATCCTGGCTGTGCTACTGCTATGGAATAACCTCACAGTGAGTGAACAATTGTGGATTAAGGGTAGCGAACAAAACAAACCGCACCTTAAAACGGAAATGAATGTAGCCCAGAAACTGTTTGATAGACAGATGCAAACTGCCAAATATAAATTCTGGCGTCAGCAACAAGAACACCTACTTGCTCTGCCGTCGTACTACCAGATGCCTTCTGAAAATACATTGAAAATTAGGAATACAACAAGAACGCCACCATACTAAGCCCATGAAAGTGGTACTGGATGATGGGTCCACGTCCACAGACCAAGGTGTGATATTACGTAAGTGGAGAACTGACATTCACACTTTACTGAACCCTGTCCATTACTAATGAACAGTTGACTATTAACTGCCGGTAGAAACACACTCCCTGGTTCACAATGAACATTTTGATAGAAAGTGGACATTCGCCTGGCCTTAAACAAGGCCAAGAAACATAAAACGTTGGGTGATGACAGTATTACAATCGATACGCTGTGCAATGATAATGCCATCGACTTCCTCTACAAAATATTTAATCAATGTTCTGGATAACAGCATGGTTCCTGAAGCATGAAGCAAGGCGTCGGGACATATCGTAACCCCGATACCCAAGTGTTTGTGTCTGATCCACGAGTGCCACTGAACGATGGGGAAATTACGCTTAGTTCGCATGTGTATAAAATATACTGTTCTTTTTTAAAAGATCGTCTTCTATCATGGGTTGAGGGCAACAACCTATTGTGTGATGAGCAAAATGGGTTTAGACCAGGTCGCAATTGTCACGACCACAACAGACGTTTGCCTGTTTCGTTGATTTTACTACCATAGCAATATATATTTCCTTTGGAAACAACTGTTGAACTTTGATATAGGCCTACAAGGGAAAATGTTTGAGGCCCTGAAATCCTTATAATTATGATGTCGATTACAAATACTGTTTTAGGGTCTACAACTTAGTCTGACTCGTTCAATGTTGACTGCAGTCTTAAACAGGGATGTGTACAATCTCTATCATGGTCAATGTTTATAAACGAGTTATCAGCTGAATTGAAGTGCACGGATATACGTACCGTTTGCATGACAGGCTCACAACCTAGGCAGTCAAATTACGCCCAACTCCGCCTATGTTTATAATATACAATCAATTAAATAGATGTTTGTTGATATTATTATTATTATTTTAACCAGCATTTCTAAAGCGTTATATATCCGGGACTAGTCTACCCATAGATGTGTACATACATTATAACATGTACTTGGAGTCATACTTTTATAATAATAATAATAATGTCTATATCATGGTAAATATAATATTGCATTACAATTTCAAAGACTATACACTAAGTAAACTAGAACATTATCATTATTATTTAAATAATACTATATATTATATAAATATTATATATAAATATAGCATCTTCTAGCAACAATGTCATCTTAAACTGTTTATGATTTTTAATTAGTTACGGTAGATATGTTGGGTATAACTATTACTCCTGAAACAAGGTTTTGTACAATACATTTTAAAATTACATAGCTGAAGTTCATCATATATATATATATATATATATATATATATATATATATATATATATATATATATGCATATATATATGTATATATGATCTCTTAAGACATAAAAACCCTAGGCCAATATAACCCATGAACTGTCTTGGTCATTAGTAGGCCGAGGCCCCTACAACAGTGCTAGGTGACACCTGGCTGGAGTTGTGGCTGCTCGGGGCTGCCTCGGAAGTTGCCCCCAAACATTGAGATAAATCAGCTGGTTGAGTGTCATGCAACAACCCCTGATGATAATGTGTCATCATTACCATAACTTAGATGGGTGTCGTGCGACCGGCCACAGCCCTTCTAATGTGGTGTCATCTTTACAACTTGTACGGAGTTGGATACATATTCATTTATGAACATGGAGTAGAGAAGCGGGGAAAGGACACATCCCTGGGGAGTTCCAGTGTTCAGGAACATAGTGCTGGACACAATACCGTTTATGTTGACAACCTGGTGTCGCCGCAGAAGAAAGTCAATAATTCAGTAACACATCGGTGCGTCTAGTGATAGCAGATGCAGCTTGTCAAAGAGTTTCCGTGGGATGACCGTGTTGAACACGGAACTGTAATCTACGAACAGGATGCGTGCATATCTGTTCGGAGACTCCAAGTGCTACATCACAAAGTGCAGGGCCAAGGCACCAGCATCATCAGTGTATCGGTTGTCCCTGTAGGCGAACTGGAGTGGATCCACATTGGAGTTGGTGACAGACTTCATGTGCGTAAGGACTGTCAGTCGCTCCAACACATTCACCACCACTGACGTCAAAGTCACGGGGCAGTAATCGCAGTGCTGATGGAGAGAGGCGCTAAACAGGTCCATGAATACAGGTGCTAATTTATCATCGCAATGTTTCAATGTGTAGGTGGAAACTTTGTCAGGACCAGCTGCCTTCCTGCTGCTCTGCTGATTGAATAGCTTTCTCACCTCGTGCTCTTGCACATTGAAGGGAGGAGGGAGTGGCACAGCAGGGTCGGGCAGGCGGACCGATATAGGCGTCGACTGGGTACAAAAAAAAGTCTGTCATAAATCTCATACATAACAGGAAATGTCGATTCTTCCTTCCTAGGTGTGGGTAAATATACCCCATCAGCCGCAGTACGCGGTGAAATGGGATGGAAAATACCGGTTCACTGACAATGGCTATTGATCAGTTACAAAGCTCTGTTGTCGTTTAATTAATATGAATACATCTAGAGTGACAAAACAAGTATTTTTATGGATGATGCAAATGGCCGCAAGTGGAATACAACATTGAGGGTATGATGTATACCGACGTTTTAATAATCTAAATATACATTATGTTATTAATGCAAGAGGCCATGTTGTTGTAAGGAACGTCATACAACACATCCTTGTTTATCTGTCAGAAGAAAATGGACAGCAATGACTTGCTATTATCAATACAGAAGGTGCTAGAATTAAACTACGAACTAACAAACAGTTCAAACCAATTTTTTAACTGAGCACTATATCAAACAAATTATGAATAGAAGTAATTGATCAACACTTGCAAAATGTCGATGTGGTGTCGCATCAATGATAATTGAAACTGGGCGCTTTGAACGCAGTGTGACTTCCATTGCCTCGTCTATAAAATGATAACTGTCAACAGCTACATGTACGAACCACTCATGTATGGTTCGGTAATAAACACTGATTCCATGGTACTATAATTAGACCAACTGGTCTAATTATTGTACCATGGTTCAATACTGCCGGTCCGATATAAGAGTGCAATTGGTCCAATTGTACGTACTACTTACTTTAACTGGATCTATTTCAATATTATATTTTTCCTAAATAACTCTAAAATTATTGCAGTTTCATATGTGTAATTTCGCAGCACGTTAATGGGCATTAATATTATGTATCGAACGCTACCAGAAATGATGTGTTATCGCTATCAGGATGGACATTATTTGACATAATCAATAGGTGGTCCAATTTCCATGCCCATACCCTAGGCTATGTAGGCCTAGACTATATCATATATTTTATTATATACATACAGAGTTTGCTTGGATGTCGGATGGCTTCCTCCAATGTAAAATCCTGGCTACGCCGCTGCATCTTACTGCGTTGATTTCCTTCAATCATTTAAAATCATCCTAGGTATAGTTGTTATGCACATTGTTTGAAATGAAATATTGCATATTAAATAATCATTTGAAACGCTGGCCCACATGAATGCCACCATAACGTCTTTCGTGGCCATATTAGTGCACTAAGACGCAACAATTGTAAAACGTAAATATACCTGGGAATGGTCGAAAGAACGCAAGGAAATATGAAATGTAGCCAACAATGGGGTAGGTCAGGATTCTACAATAGTGACTAATTCTTGCCAAATATGGCACAGTCCACTTAGTATACCTATAGTCAATGACCCGCCAGTCGAACACGCTTATAAATACGGCCAGATGTAACATTGAATGCGCAAAACAGGTACATTTGGCATCTACACAAACATTCTGATTGACAAAAGTGAAAAATGAGGTTTGTGAATATACATTTTCGAAATAAACAACTTGTGATGGTCCCTGACCCTGTGGAGTGTGGCGTGTTTAAAAACATAATCTGCAAATAACTCAAAGGGCTGAATATGCATTGATAATATGGGTTGGATTTTCAATATGCCGAAGTCTTCCTTATCCACTTGCCATATGGAGTTCACTCTCGGATGGCAATCTTGTTAAAATTGATTAAATCTTATAATTATTACCACCTCCGCGTTACCATTTCGACACGGCACGGAAATTTGTTCGCGCGACATCATCTCTAGAAGGGGGTACATTTTGTAAGTATTTCGCTAAAATATACCTTTTTAACAATTTATGGGCACAAGTGGAATAAAATAAGTGTTACATATTTTGAATATCGATATACTTTGCAAATGTTTCTTCATATATTGGAAAAATCGGCATGTTTTGATTCATGTGTTCGTCTTGCGGGCTGGCCAGTAATATGCCTGGCGCACAGCACTGTTCGATCGGTCGTGTTTTTCTAAAACGTTCCACATATTGAAAATAAAACTTTGGGATCTATTTAACACAAATGCATACTGCTGACCTTCATATACTGTATTCGACGACGACAGAATTTCTGATAAGGTTTTGGCATTCTGTGCGATCTTGTAAACTGAAAATTGTCAACAGCGACGCTCCCGCTGAAAGTTTATACCGTGTATGACACGGAAATAGTTTCCTCGATAATACGGCGGCGTCTTGTATAAGAGTGCGATTTAAGTATTCGCACAGCGAGTAAAAATTTGTAAACTGCTGACAAATGGTCGGTTGGACGTATTTTTAGGCATTTTTCGACAAGTAATAATTGCGTTTTTGCCAAACTGTACTAATTGTGTAGATCATCGATTAGTATAATGAAAGTATACCCTAGTAGGCGTAGCTTATAAGATTCATTTACCGATGGCTATTTGCTACCACTCCAAGTCCAAATACCTTTTTATAGCCATTCCGATATACAAACATATTTAAGTTTAGGGTTAGTTTTAGGATTGGTATTATGTTTAGGGTTAAGTTAGATTAGATTCAGCTAGATTGAAGGTACATTTGACAAGATTGACATCAGGCATTTACATGTATTTGTACTAGGCCTGGAGGATAGCAGATAGCCACCTCCGCAATAATGTAACAGTCCCAATCAAGTTTTTTATTGGTTCTTCCTGTTTCACTTTTCTACGGCAGTGGTCATTTAATGTCAATCTGACTGCCCTTCTTTTGATAGTTTAATGGTATCAATGTTATTTTGTGTATATGGATTCCAACCTACCGTTCCGGATTCAAGTTTTTATCTTTATGTAGGATGTTTCTTTCACTTTATGTGTTGCAGGGTGGAGGGGGCGTTCAAAAAGGCCAAGCATATTGAAATGCAGTGATGTAGACATGCTTTGCCTTTAAAATCACGTTCTTCTTCCATACTGGAAGTTGGAACATTCAAGCTTACGGACACAGTCAGTTATGTATTATGCTGTATTTGCAGTGACGACGATCTAATATCAAAATGTGTTCCCCCAGCAAACATGACAGTATTGGGCCAGTACTGGGCCAATACTGGCAGGCCGGTATAAACGGCATTGGCCCAATGCATACGCTGCACAGAGGCTGTGAATCGGGCCAATGCTGGCATGTGGTACTGCCCCAGTGTTGGGCCAATGCTGGTCCAGCATTGGGCCAGTGCTGGCGCAGTGTATTGGCCCAGTACTGGCCCAGTACCGGTAAGCTGTATTGGCCCAGTGCTGGGGTAGTAATGGTTCAGCATTGGGCCAGTACTGGCGCAATGTATTGGCCCAGTGCTGGGGTAGTAATTGTTCAGCATTGGGCCAGTACTGGCGGAACGTATTGGCCCAGTGCTGGCCCAGTACCTGTACAAGTACTGGCATGATACTGGCCCAGTACTGGCAAAGTACATAGGCGTGTTAATGTCCCATTATTGGTCCAGTATATAATAGTGTCTGTATGAGATAGGAACAAAAACCATGATATGAAACAAAACGAGATCAATTTTATTGAAACGTTTACAGAGCATTGCCATCCCTCGCTTGCATCATCTGCACTGCCCGCCGCTTCTGTCCGCCATGCCTGTCCCCCGAAATCCGAAGCCAGTGCATCATTTCTTTTTGAATGGTTTTCTCCGTATCTGTATCCTGGAGGAATGGATTCCTCAGAATGGCCCCTGAAACATACACACAGTTTTAAGTTTTATCTTACACCTTTTTATTTCTGGTTAATCTGAACCTGGGCAGGTTTTAACTGTATTGCATTCCCATTCGACCTTTGTTTTCTGTATATAATATCCCCCTTATAACATGCACCCTGGCTTTTTGTTCCTGAAATTTGGCGGAAGTAATATATTAATTAACCCCAGTTTGTTTTGTTATCCACTAATTTATAAATTATTATTCATATGCTGGTTTATAATCGCAATAATCCCACACTTTTATGGAGTAAAACACATTTCCTCTATACATATCTTATTGGCTCTCAAGTGAAGTCTAATCAGTATGTCATTGTCATATTTACATCAATTTGTGTCCATATTACCTACTGTCTTACATATTAACATCATGTTGTCATCTCTTAGCCATGTAGAAAGTTATCCAAGTTTTGCCATTGCCATTATACCAGTTACCTCCTGCTTCAGAAAGTACACGTTTTGAATATTAATGTATGCATTTTAATTTATTGGTGAGATGTGGTTAATTTTAGAAGTGGAGTTATGACACCTGGAAGGTCGTCAGGTATCAAGGTCAGGTCAAAGTTTGATGACCTCTATCTCTAGACCTGAAGGTCAGGTTAACCTAAAAAGTGGTGGGACACATAGACTCATGGTCATAAACCAACACACCAAATGTCATCAAAATTGAAGACGGTCATGTAAATTCTTGATTTATTTGATATGGAATGTCCAAAAGCTCATATTTCACATATCTGGAAGTAATCAACTTATTATAAAGAATTTCATGTAATTGGTTTTCTACAATGGAGTTGAATGGACTATAACTGGTGGAGATGTTACAAGGGTGTGTAGGACCTTTTAGCTATAAAGAATCATCACTCAAATGGGATCAAGTTACACAAAGTGCAAGAATCCTCTGGTTTTAAGAAATATAATACCTTACTTAGTTACTACCTTTTTCTATGCATAGTGCCAGGTTTTGTTCAATACCGATCAATATCTGAATTTTGTTCGATACTTGATACTCGATACTTACGTTATTAGTCTAATATTCATATAGAACACATGTCAGTAGAAGCACAGTATGCAACAGAAGTAGTGCTGGCTTGATACCAGAATTCTACGATATCGATCGATATATTGTTGGTTCGATACCAGAATTCTTCGATATCAATCGAGACCAGATTTTTATTTGATACTCAAAATTTACGTTTAATTCTAATTCAGTATAGTAGAGATTTCCAAAGAAACACACTATCCACTTAGACTAATTCCACAGAAACACACACAAAATTTCACTTTTAGGGAAACACTGTGGGTATGCGATAATTTGTTGTAACTGATTTAATATAATTGATTACTGTGGTAAAATTAAAAAGTAATTGTAATATAATATTAAAACAATAAAGACAACTGCAATAAAATATCTAGTAACAAATAAATTGCACTGAATTATTTTAAATTAATAGCAGTACTTCACCCCAGCTGTTTGCAAATACACTAAATACAGCTTAATTTCAAGTCAACATGTCTCCTAAAGTTACTATCAACAAGTACAACTGAAACATAACATACAATAACAAATAATATAATGTTATCGTTAAACACACCTATCACTTATAATAGTGCCAGCACAACTGAACCCTCACTGTTATAACTGGTTTTTTTATAAATTAATTGTATCATATATTATTGTGATTTAACATCTAAATCCATCAAGTTTCCTGTGCTTTGTGGGTGGTGAATCAACACCATTCAGGGGAATTTTTCCCCGCCGGGGAGATGATATTTGACACAGTCTAGTGATTCAAAAATATAGGCTCTTTTTGGGCTGATTTGGATGTTGATCACTAGAAGACATGAAAGTTGTATAGTGGGGGGGGAGTACCAAAGGATTTTCCTTTTATGAAATTGTTTTGTTTTGTTGCTTATGTAAGCGTGTGTCTAGACTTCTATGTGTATGTGTGTTGTACATTTGTGGTGGGGTGTGTAATAATAGATGGATGAAAATTATAAATTCATCCTTTTCTTGTATATACCCACAAGTTTATGTTATTTATTTAGGTAATAAAAACTCTTTTTCTGATAAAAATTAAACAAACAAATTATTTTTTGGGTGTAAATCAGGTTTTAAGGAAAAAAACAACATTTAAAACAGTTAAATTTATCATAAGGTCATCAGTTTACCGGACGGGACCTATTTCCATTTTAATATGGAAAATATTTTTAATCGACAACCACATCTTAAACATTTTTTTTGTAAATTTTAAACAGAATTTAAAACATTATATTTTTAGTGTGTCAGTATTACATTTTAGATAGAAAGTAAGACGTTAATATTTCATTTAATAAAAAAATTTTTTTTATTTTCCTTTAAGTTTCAGTTTTTGATTATCATTTTGTTGATGTTACTAATAATATTTACCATTTTGTGTAGTATTTTAAATGTGAAATGTTTTTGTTTTTAAAATTTGCCCCTAAATATGTGGGTCATCAGCAACTTGGAGAGCCCCAAAGGGTTTTTCCGAAAAATTTTGGAATTTCAATGTTATTGTTGGGATTTAAATCAATTAGCTTCATATAATGGTACAAACTTTTCGTTAATGCATATTTATGAATTTTAATTTATAAATTTATTCATGATAAAGTTTATAAAGGGTTATCACATTACCATAATGTTTACACATATTACCATCATTGGGGATATACTTCAAAATGCTGCAGGGACAAGCATGTGATGTATTATAAACTTTTAATAATATTCTGCTTTTTAATGTTAATTTTGGGAATTTGAAGGTTTGCAGCACTTTTACAATGCCAAAATAAAAATTCCTTATTGTTATGAATTCATGTTTTTCTGTTTTTCAACTTAAAGGTTCATGGCTCTTAAATTAATTAATTATAACAAAAATGAAAGAATTTTCCAAATATAACAAAGTAAAAAAAGGGGTCAATCATTGTACCAAAACTTGATTTGGTCAATTAATGTCAATTAATTTTATATGTGATCCGATATTTGTAATCCCTCTGAAGTTCAGTGTGCATTTTGCATTTTTATTAATAAATTACACTATTAATAGGTAAAGTGCGAAATGTAGGTCAAGTAAATAGTTATGCTGTCATAACCACATACAAAAAGTTTACATAGCATGTAAGTCATTATATTAGTGAGTTTGCCTCGAACTAAACTGCCAAGTTCCTAATTCGGGAAATGATATAATTAAAGGGAAATTTAAACCCTTATGTAGAAATCTAGGTCAAATTAGAATGCAGGTCAATCAAAGTCATGTTATGATTTATATTATAGGGGGTTTTGGGAGGGATCGTCACTCCCCTTATGACCAAAAAACCTTTTTTTTTTTAATTGAAAAAGGGTTAGGAGGGGACCCCCTCATATTTCCCACCGATCGACGCTCATGCATTCAAAAAATTTAGAGATGTTCCGACCAAGTTATATTCACAAGCTTAAGGGCTAGTCATGGGCACATAGTCTTGGGTCCGCACTTTTCCCTTAATCACCAAAAAAAAATTGGTGATGTTTAGTGAATTTCGTGTTAGTCATATGAATTTTAATTTTGAACTGGTGATAAGAAATAAGGGGGTTTGAATTTGTTGACGGGAAAGTCTAAAGAAAGACCTGAAACACTATTCCTACGTGAAATATTCATAATTGTATTTCACAAAAAACTACTTATTTCATGCTTTGTTTGTCTACCCATTAAAATAACCGTTGTACTTTTAAAAAACTGATACATTGTTTAAATTTTAAATTTTTGGGGGAAAACTGTATTGCGCTTGGTGCCAAACCTAAGGAAGCCCTAAGGGCTGAGAAGGATCCACTAGACAGTAAAAGCCAGTCTAGTAACACCTCATAAAAGAAGCCAATTTCAATTAAAACACAATATAGGCACAACGTAAATTATTTGTTCCCTTAACATATTCCAAAAGAAAACACGGATTAATTAATCAATGCAAAACCCGAACAAATCCCCCTTGAAATCTTTCACAAAAAACGTCTCGGTCGAACCAAACCTCTCAATTTGGCAAAATTGCACCCTAGGTGGGTAAAAAATTCCCCCCGACATCTTGGGAACAAAGGAAATTTGGGTTACGGGGAACTGGGGGATACAACGGGAATGTGGGGGAAAACCCAATGCCCGAAAAGGAACTAATCGACTTTTATATGGGTTCCCTTTTTAGTACCTTTGATTGCCGGAAAACGGGACTCGCCAGTAAACGCCAATTGGCCCCAAACTTGAGTTTTGGGTCATTGGGGGTTTAAAGGGGAAGAACGAAATCCAAAAGCCGCCGAAGCCAAATTTTTAGACAGGGTACGAAAATTTTTAAGAAAAGAAATTCGCCGCCAAAGAAGCCAAACAACAAAAACAGGCCAATATATCTTGCCCGTTAGCGGTTTAAATCAAAAGCTCATGGGATTTTGACGACCGTGAACGTTGGGCGTCCTACGCCCCAAGTCGTGATACTTGGGCTCACATCACCAGCTGTTGGAGGATACATTCGCTGCACTACGTGATCATTTGAACTACGAGACGTCACACAAACGTCACCCAAAGTTACGGGACAGTGTTTTTACAGATGTGGGCAGATCTGATGAAAGAACCTGCGGACAACCTGCGTGAGTTGCTGCTTCAAACGTTGATTGTTCATCATCAGTGCTTTTTACGGCGGTCCACCAGTTGTCAAATGGTATGCACAAGTACTACAACTTCTTGCTGCAACAGCATGAGAGCAATCGACGCCACCATGAAGCAGTGGCACCCATCCGTTCAGTTGAAAATTACTTTTCACTGATTGATATTTCAGCAATTGGTCATGTTCCGTCAGTTTGTGTTGAGGTAAATGTTGAGCTTGAACGTAGTGATTCATATGAGCCTAGATGTTTCTCATATCATCCCTCAATCCCAAGTTATCGACATGACAGGTGGGAGGTTTGGAAACATGGCATTTGGTGTCTCTGTTACACAGGAAATTTGGAATAGCACTAGGTCCCCTCGAGCAATTGCTACCCGCTTCCACCAGTTTACTCTTAAAATATCACTTCCTGCCCGGGATGCAGTATTGAAGAATTTCGCCAGCAAGACACCCGTGAACACACTTATTTGCAAGCAAACCCTAATTGGCGAAGAGTTTCTAAAGAATTACACGCGAGACCAGAAGTCGAAGGTTACTGGGGGCAAGGCAGACCCCATCCAGTTATCTCAAGGACGCAAAACGCCCCGCCTGGATCTTACATCGACACACGCATTGTCATTATGCAACAACTCATCCACCTTGCAAAAGAAGACTCAGAATTGTCAAAAGTTGTCTTTTTAAGAAGTGCGCATGTTAAGAATAATCTGTAAAAAAATACTTGTCTTCAGTGATACATTTATGATATTTGTTATTGTATCAAGTAAACGATCAATACATGCTTTCAATAGTACAGTTGGCAATGGATCTTCCTCAAACGTAGCTGGAATAAAAGAAGAAAGTAGATCAATTGTCTGTGCGGAGATTTAACATTTACTTTATTTAACATATTAACTGGGAACGAAGACTGTATTAGGGTAATGTTATCCGTAAAATAACCTGACGACACATCACACAGAGAACTTAGTGAGGTGTGTTTTGGCGGAGGAACTACGTAAACTTTTATTTATGCAACTCCATAACTGAAGAGGAATTATTTGTTAAATATTCTGATTTTGCTTATGTCACGTGTTTATTGCAAATATGGTACTGTTTAGAATATCGTGTCCTATTTAATGACGAACGTGTTTTACGCTAAACACGGTCAAGATAACGACGTCGTCTTTTAGACTGCAGAATTTCAGAGGACATTCCAGAAGAAGGTACATTTTGTGAGACACCTTTGTAGGCAATTGGAGCATGTTTATCGAGGAAGGTTTTAAGGACAACACAAAATTGTCTATACATGTCACATTCATCAATTGCTGGGTTTCTAAACAAATATGAATCCAAAATATCATAATTGAAGGCGGTAATATATATGTATATTATATATATCATATCTAAACAAGAATTTCCTATTGACATATACATATATATACATATACACACACATATATATATATATATATATAAACAAGAATTTCCTATAGACCTATATATATATATATATATATATATATATATATATATATATATATATATATATATATACAGGTCTATAGAATTTTGTTTCGATATATTGTTTAAACATGTTAATATCAACAATCACGCCCTGATGATCTAAGAACCCATCTGAAATAGTAGGTTTTTTATAGTGTTACAAGTTAAACGGGTTATCAAGAAGTCAAGCCGATGGCCATGCATATGTGTCGAAAAGGTTACATGTTTCAAATCAAACGATGTTAGAATATCAACAAACATAGTAGTAATTGTAGAATGTATATCCAAACGAAGATTAAAAAATTATTTTAGTTAAGCCATCCATAAACCATATGATTCAGCAAAAGACTTTACCCGACCAACCATTTCTAGGTTCCTTACAGTACACAATAGGGCGGCCACTCGACTATTACGACGGCAAACACATTCAAAAGCACCCGCCTTGCGATGTCATAATGTGAGACAGCGGAAGCTGAATGGTGCTGAAGCTCCGGTTTCCACGTCACTGGCTGAAGACAAGCATTATGAAAGTTATTTTAATTGAAATATGTATTTATGCTTTAAATTTCGTGTATTTGCGCTTAGCAACGTAGCAGAATTGGCCTGATAGTTCCATAATACTAACAAGTTCCATAATACTACCAAATGTACCCGTGCGGTATTCTCTGAGCGTCGATGTACAATATTTGGACGAAATTACTTTCTACTGGCCGAGGTGCCCAACTTTGTTTTTAATTATATTGCCATTCTAACATACATTTGTATCTGTGATATGTTATTCACATGTGTAATATTAATGTAAATGTTATGTTTAATTAGTTACTATACGTGTATTTCTGAATCAGCACTTTTACACTATTTATTTATTTAGTATTTATTTATTTATAATAATATGTCTATTATAGTTTTATTTAATTTACGCAGTAAAGCGCCTGAGAGACATGTATATAGCGAGGATACGGGCGCTGTATAAATTCGTGTGTCATTATTATCATCATTATTATCTTTGTTTATATCGACCTACAACATCAGTAGTAACATCAACCGAGACAAGTACCTTACCTTTCCCTGTGCTGCACCTCACAGTCGTATTCCAGGTTAATCTAG